>SZWC01001702.1:164484-182982 GCA_023375785.1 Penium margaritaceum | reverse complement strand
GACAGCCAAGGAGGAGGAGAGGGGGCGTCTCCCACTCTCCCCTCCCTCTCTTGAAAACCGCCAGCCCGCGGGGGGGAGACAAGGGGCGTTCCCCCTTCTCTCTCTCTCTCCCGCGGGCCAACGGCCAATGGGGACGGAGAAGGAGTGTCCCACTCCCCTCCCCCTCACTTGGCCGACGACCTAAGGGGGGAGGAGTTGAGGCGCCCTCCCTTCTCCCCACTCTCAGAGGGCCGACAGCCCAAGGGGGAGGCAAGGAGGCGACCTCCCTCTCCCTCCTCCCCCCTCTCCCTCTGACTTGGGCCGACAGCCCACGGAGGACGGAGGCGAGGAAGCTTCCTCCCTCCTCCTCGCCGCCATGGGGCATGACACCGCAAACGATGGGGCCAACACGATGGGTACAAATCAACAAGAACTTCCCTGTTCAACGAGCGCAAGTAGCGCAGTTGGTAGCGGCAGTGGTAGGATGTTGCGGGACTGAGGTTCGAACACTTCGTGAGACACTATGTGCTGTTTTGTGACGAAGATTTTTCTCCTAAACAACATGAACTTGGAACCCGGCTGGTTCCAAAAACTGTCAAGAATAGTTTTCATTTGTTTGGCGACCGTTTTAGGCGCTGCAAATAGCAGTTTGAAGCTCAAACTGAGCTCAAATTTGTGTGAAATGAAAATACCCACACACAAAAAAATAACTGAGTGCCGGTAGCACTAGAGGCGAGGACGATTTCCTCGGTTGAACCCGAGGTTTGGCCTTGTTCGCCGTGGGTTCACCGCAGTTAAAAGCGGCATGGAGCTCAGTCTGAGCTCTACAATGTTTTGAGAAGTTCTCAATAATTGTCCTCAAATATTTTCCTTTTCATAGGAAAATGGGGAAGACCGGCAGTTTTCCCAACAAACCACCGGGTGACGCTTGCAATACTTCAAGCATCAAACAAAAAAGGCACTTGATGTGCCACATTTTTGTTCATTTTTCATGAATCCTCAAGTTGAGGAATTCTATGTTAACCGCTTACAAAGACGTTCGAAACGGTAAAAACGTTTGTGGTCCAACCCGAGTGTTTAGTCAAGTTGACCATGGATTTCGACGCAAAATCTAAAAGCTCTAGATGAGCTCTTCCAAAAATCAGCGGTTCTGATTTTCTTTTTCTTTTCTGTTCCAAAGCGCAAAAAGGAGGAAAACCAACAGTTTTGCATGTCGTGGACGGAACTCACTTGGAAAAGTTTCAATGCGAGAAATTTAGCACCGACAGTGCCATTTTTTTCTGAATTAACCTCAAAGTTTGGGGTATTACGTGAGAAATCCCAAAAAGGGTGATCGTTGAGAGCCACGACATGGCTCAACACAGGTCGTACATGCGCTAAACAATTTTGTTTGCGCAAAGAGAGCCACTACGGCACCGGGTTACAAAACCACAACGGTGACGTACATCGAGACGAATTCTCTTAAAAAAATGAATAAGGCACCGTACCTGTTGTGACCACTCGATGACTCACCTACTCGTCGCAACAATGCAAAATGTGCAGACAGCGCAAAACGAGTGTTGATTGCACGGTTACACGGACGTGGACCACGTCACTGACGTAAGTGCCGGTTGCACTACGGGCAACAGCACAAGTGCCGGTTGCAGAAATTTTCTCGGTGTCGAACACGCCGTGGAAAAGTGCCAGTTGCACTTAAGTCACGAATGCCGAAAGCATCCGTGACGCTAGTGTCGAACGCACTGCTCATGGTCTACGAAGATATGACCAAAATAAATGCAGATTCTGTATTCACATGGGTGTCAATTGCACCAAGAACGTTCTTTGAATGGATTTTTACAAAACAAGAACGTGAGTGCCGATCGCACTCAAAACACAAACGCGATTATGGAAATCCACGCGTGATGGTCGATTGACAAGTGCCGGTTGCACTTGGAATATGACCAACATGGAAAAGGCAATCGTAGCATTCACGCAAGTGCCGAACGCACGGTTCCCATGAGCGTTGAATCTATGACAAACGAGTGCGGCGGTAAAACTGTGTGCCGAATGCACTGTTGTCATAAACGTCGATTGCACGATTGACAAGAACTGTGGGTTGCACTTTTGTTATGGGTGCCGAATGCACCACTGATACAAGTGTCGAACGCACTATGGCCATGTGCTCCGGTTGGACTAGCCACGCTAGTGTTGATGGTACAACGCTTGTTACAAGCTGCCAATTGCACCGATAACATGGGTACTGATCGCACCCCGTCGTATCAACTAGCAAAAACTAGGCAACCGTTGACTCGTCGTGCTAGCTTGCGATAGATCACCTGACAAAAGCATACCATCTATGCGTAGAGTGGTTCTACGGGCAAGAGCATCAAGCGCGTTTGTCAAAGCGCTGAAATCATGTCGTTTGGCGTTTGCAAGTCATCTCGACGAAGTCGACGATGGTCATACTGTCGAATCCTTCAAATGGAGAACCGACAGGTATGGCTAGAAACAATCACAGACAACTGTGGTGATCGGAGGTATGCCCAAACAGCGTAACAAAACCACAACAATCTCGGTCGCCACCGACAGTGACGACCATTCACCCTGCCGATTGCAGTTTGGGAAGGTACTTCCAAAGAAGTACGAACCAAATTTTATCGGATGGATCACGTATCATGAGGATGCTTTCCTCAAAATTTGACCATGTTAAAGGTGGACGAACTCCTCCCTCTCCATGATGGAACGCGCTATAAAAGCCCAGTCAGTTGAGCACCAATTCCAAAATATGCACGGCTTGCATTACCGCAAGGGGTCGGCGCACATAATCAAGCACCAGAGACAACCCATTTTTCAATACGTGCACGACATGCACAAAAACCTAATTCACTAAGTGTTGGAGCATCGATCACGACACTCAATTATGGATAAGTTAGTCGAATGATCACAATGGTTTTGTGACATTTGAACAAGCTGACAATATCAGTTGATGTCTTGGATAAAGATGGCGACACCATTTCACTGAACAAGTAGTTTGGTGGGTGCAGGACGTGTGCCATGACAATCGCACGTCCCATTGCGCTACAATGTTCAAAGGCGAATGTGATCATTTCATGACTGTGTCCGTGTCATGACTGTGTCATGAGATGTGACCTGGCCTGTTAGCACGCCGACTTTAATCCTCGAGGATTGCCATCATGCTGCCTGTACACAGTGTGTACTGGATGCATCAGTACCTTTTGGAGGTTCTCTGCATCATCAGTCATGGCCGATGCAAATATCGGTCCGTGATGGAACGTGTCAAGGATGATACGCTTGAATAAAGTTCCAATGGAGAAACCATTAACACCCTCTCACTCGGTGAGTGATGGATTCAAATCAGGGTGCCCGACAGGTACCGACAAAAAAAAGGTACATGAGTGTACTCACAACCCTGTTCAGGAGACAATGATTATTGTCAATGGAGGTTGTATTTGCGCGAGAGGGGGGCAGAGACTCTTCGATGGGTCCTCCACGATTTGAGACGCCGTAGTGCGGTGGTCAAGGATCGTAAGAGTCAATTCTGGCGTATGACAAGATTGACCGAATGTCAAAAGTGAACAAACTTGAAGGCGACACCTTCAGTCTATCATCACTCGGTGAGTGAACATGTCATAGACATTGATAGACAAAAATACATGAACCGACGTTGATGACATGAATTCATCCACAGTTTGGTGAAAATCCATTTCAGAGAAAATGAACAACACCATTTTCTACCTAATGGCGCTCTAGAGAGCTATGACGGTCTCATAGAATTGCTACAAACCAACTACAACATAGTTGGGATCATGTCAAGGTCTAGGTTTTGTGATCAAATCTGATGACCGTGGAGACGATCTATAAGCCGACAACTTTATGCTAACAATGTGTTAGCACCTACATCTTGGTGGTCCGACCGACCACACGAGTCATAATCAACACAAAGGTAAAATGATGACCAGTGTGTAAAAAATGTTGATGTGAAGGGACTCTTCAAGATGGACCTTGAGAAACGATGTTTCTCATGAGATTCTTTTGATGTTCTAAGAAACTTCTCAAAGTTGAGGCCATCGTGACATAGTACACTAGTTGTGTACGTCACGCTCTTCAAACATAATGCAGATGGATTCCGGTCATACCAAGGCATGGTGTAGGACCAGCTATCCAATTTGTTGGAACAAAACCAATCGCCGAGAGTGATCATAATGACTACGGTGTAGTCGAACCATGCTTCACTGACCTGAAAGGTCATGGTGAAGCGACTCGAGCCCCTTGCTTTCGGGGATGGTTCAATTGAAGTACATTGCCGGACGCAAGTACAAGACAATTTTGGATGCCGCTGCAGTGGTATCCACAATAGTGGATGTTTGCCGGGATGTCTTCAATGAGGGCGATCCCCTCCACGAGTGCCTCAGGCGAGGCATATGGAAAATACTCCATTGAATGGAAGTACCGAATGTACATAATAGAAGACATTGAAGCAACACGGATTGTTGCAACTTGGCGAACATAATCCATTGACGGGATGTTGAATGGAACCCTTGCACGCGATTATGTTATCGCAAATAAATTCAGGAACTAGTTGTTCCAGCAGCACCGGATTCAGAGGTGTTCGATCACAATCACATGGAACTGACACCCGAAAGGTGTTCTTCCAACTTGTATCGAGATGATGGTGATCATGGTACACCCGTTTGGTGAATGCCGCACGATGAAACTTTGTTTGTGGATGGAATCCATGGTTGTTGAGATTGGTTATCTCAGTTGACCTAGTTCAAAAGCGGTGTGCTTTTGACGGGGACGTGAGCGGTAGCCTACGGTACCCATTTCAGACAGAAATGAGGGGATGATGGTTGAGACCAAGATCATCTAGGTCAGAGCATTGTCGTGTCCACTGATGGACTTTGACGGAAAATGCGCATGCCAGGACGACCAATGTCGCCTCCTTCAAAGATGAGTGCAATCTTTGAACAAAAAAACAAGTGTGCTCAGCAACCATGTCTTAGGATTTGGGTGCCTCCCAACCCTATGAAAAAGCTAGCATCCGAGTTGCATGGGCTTAGTGGAGCTTGGTTGAGTTCAGCCAACCAACCCACAGGTGCTGAAAGAGGTCTAGTAGACCTACACGTGGTCATGAACACGTGGTTTCAAACCGAGAGGACTGATTTCCAGATCTCGGATTGCACTTATTGACAATGTTGCAGGGAGGTACCACCTTGGCAACAACCCCTTGGAAGAGATCATGTCCCAACGACATGGGAAGTGTTGTGTGGACCTGGACGGTTTTCGCGGGGACGCCCAGTTAATTGGTCGCAGGGACGCTCCTTGCAAAGGGGGAGGAGGCGTCACCACAGCCGTTGCTGAACACGTACCACACGGAATGTGGGAAAATTTACTCCATGTACCCTCTTCCAAACTGGCAAGACATTGTTAACAATGTACGTCCCAAAAGGCATCGACCATGCCACCGCTACACACGTGTGATGAGTCTTCGGTGAAGACTCACCAACACTTGTGAAGAACGTACAAGGATTATACGTGTGTCATCTTGGAAAGAGCCAAGGATCACGCGATCAATACTGGATGTTGTACGCTAATGACCATAATCACAAAAACCGCAAGTGTGTGGTTGATTGTGCGTGAACGTGACGCAACCGTGTTGCGGATGACAAGAGTTCACACGTGTGATCTTGTTAACGAATCTTGTTGCATGGTTTGCATCATGAAGTACGCAATGATCAAACCTCCGTAAGCAAAGACGAATCAGGACGGTTCGAAGCAAAGGGGGAGGAATGTAGCGTACGAGCCATTTTTAGAATTAAAAATGGAGTTTAAATATAGTTCCCGAGTTTCGGGGGCTCGAGACCGATGTCTCGACGAGTTGAGGCCCGAAAAATAATCTCGGGCTAGAGTCTGATTCGACTTTAGCCCGTATTCGGTCCATAGGCCAGATTTAAGGCAAGAGGAGTGCCGCGATGGAAGATCCATCGCGTAACTCCTCCTCCCCTCTAGTTGGCCGCTAGGGTCCTGTTCCCACATGGATGTGCCACGTGGAACGATAGGGTTTTAGGTTGCATGTTTACAAAAATGCCCTATGACGACTACATCCATTCGTGGCGCGATTCGTCTCAGCCAAAATGGTTGAGGCGACCATTCGCTCCTCCTCTTGAGATGACTATTCCGAGGGCCTACGTTTTGGTTCTGCAGTTAGTCGCAAAACGGACCATTCCCGTTACAAAACCGCTGTGGTTGGGACCACTTCAGATCGAGCGCATCCAAACCCAAGTGGTTGCATGACTCAAACTCTCTGACACCATGGAAATACATCTGGTGTTCCACATGAGCAAACTAAAGCACCACCACGACCAAAGTGAGAATCTTCCAGGCCGAGATGTTCCTCCACCCCCTCCGGTCCAAGTGGATAGATGTACGAAGTACAAAATCCATGACATCCTCGGACACCGCCGATGCGGAATGACTACAAAGTGTACAGTAAACTGACATGCCTACGACGTTGTGTACAACAATTGGGAGCCCTTCGATAACTTGCGAGACATCAACAATCTGATGGACGATTATTTTTGCTGCCACCAACCAAAGCAGCGTAACGCGGCAGGACAACGCAATTGAAGAGGGGGGAAGTGTAACCTACGCGACGTACACGAGTCCCTTATGTTTGCGCATGGGCATTATTGTCATTGCATTCATGGCCCACTACGAGGAGAGATCTCGATTTTTACTTCATGCGGTTTAGGGTATTTTGGCCAGCTGTACCATTCGGCAATGTTCCATTCTCGAAACCTCGGAAAGCTTCAATCACTTCGAGAAGGGACTAAATGTTCTTGCGAAAAATGTCGATATTTTGGTATTGTTTGGTCCACTTCGCGACGACGATGAATCTTTTTTAGACCGCGCCTAGATGTTCTCCAGTTCCATCGATTTCACGATGGAGCTTCTCAAAGCAACCACTCACGGCGTGAAATCACACGTGTCGATTGGCCGAAATGCCAATTACCCAAAGTATGTCTCATTGTCATCCATAGCATTGTGCGGATGTGTACAACAAACTGGACACTTGTCATCAAAGTACAACTATCGTTTATGACAAATTTATCGTGCACCCAGTTACTAAACCGTGATCTGCCCCGCATCCTTCCCTATTCATTGTCTATGGATCCTACTGGCATAACAGGCGCAATTGATGGAACGGAATCGATACATAAGTTTTTGGATATCCACCATGGTTGAAAAGGAAAACAAAAAGACAGTGGGCAGTTGTAGATCTAGTTGCAACAATGAGGCAGACGCGGCAAAAAAGCAACACGATACTTGACTTCCAGCGCGCATCTTGAAGGAAACAAGAGCACTGCAACTTGCGCGGTATGATTTGTCGTATTCTGGAGATAGCATTCATTACAGGATCGCAGTCTTCTGCGGAGAGTAGTTTCCGCTTGCAACAGGTTTAAATTGGATGAAAACCATCCGTTCAGAAAACAAAGTAGAACGCGACGGCTTAAAATAATAGTTCGACCTCGAAAGTCATATTTCGCACAACAGGCATAGTTTGAACCAGAAACTAACTAAAACTGATAGGTTGGCAGAACTTGACGATGAGAACGTAAACGAAGATTGTTGTCGATTGAAAGTCCATCGATGCAATGGCAATCGAACAAAAGAGATATGAGCGAGCCACATGAATAGTGTTCAAAATTCACATTCATGTGGTTAGCCAAAAATAACTCCAGTGACAGAGCAATAGATCCTCGGACATGGGTCCTGATTTAACGAACAGGCCCTTCGACCCAGTAGGGAACTCCTAATATGCACCGGCATCCTTTGGAAAGGACATGAAGGGGCCGTTCTTCCTAATAATAGCATAGACATGTCAAAGTTCACCAACAATCCTTTCGTTTATGCTAATGAAGGGGCTATTGAAACTCTCGAAATGGCAGGCATAGTTTACAGATGCAAATGATAACATGTGTACGTAGGTGAAATGAAAAGAAGTTGTCGTTGTATACGCGTTTACGTTCAAAAGTTTTTGCTTCCCGCAAATGGTAACTACCGGTATATGAGTAACCATAGAGAGCAAGAAATAACCCAGAAAAGGGGGTAATCCAGAAACAATCACATAACTAATTTGCCTTTCTTCTTGTCGATCTTGGCATAGTGGAGAAGATTGTGCTCAACCGGATGGAAGAGAGGTTCGTCTAAAACAAAACAAGTTGGTTCAATGCAAGAAAAAAAATTTGAGAAAACATGCAGAATAAACCCAATACAAAGAAACTACACATTTCATATAACTTTGGCAAATAGTAATGACATCATAATGACATGCAAGGAAAAATTATTCTCATGTGGAGAAGATAAAACCAAAATAAAAGAAGGGGTGTAGAGAATGGAGAACGAAATGAATAGAATAGCACTTCTATTCAAATCATAAAACCTTGATGAAACATTCTAACCAAAATTGCACTACTTTATGTCGAAACTAATTCCCTTACTATGATAAAAAGACAAAACAAGCACACATAGTTATCATCCCATAGGTTCAAAATCAGCATACATAATCCTAGTGAGCATAAGAAATGGTAAAAACTTAACATGAAAGTATCAATAAATATGATATACACAAAAATTCTTACCAAATCATTTACTTAAGAAATAATTACACATGGATGTATAAAACTTAAGACAAGCATAATATACTCATAGATGTACGAAGTTTTAGGTGATTTCAACGATGTAATGCATGCCCTATGCATGAATACAACAACTCATGATCTAAAAGTCCTTGTGATGACGACTATCTTGAATACATGTTTCTATTGTATTGCCTCTGCATTCCAAATGCACACATGAAATCGAAAACATGAAATGAAAGTGATTGTTAAATCTCATAAGAAACATGTTGAAGCATTTTAAGAAAAGAGACGTGTTTAGGAATCTGGAATAACTTAAAGTTGCTTGTCGTTTTAATGAATGTAAAATGAATTTGTATTCTCTCACACGGGCTTTGGCTTTGGATAAAAAGTAAAAAAAAGATTTTAACCTAAGATTGTTGAAAAACAAGTTTTGAAATCTACGTCATGATCTATTAGAAAGGGATTTTTTGAACATCAGCACTCTACTCGAATCCTAGGTGTCTAAGGAAACTAAAATGAATTAATTTGACTACAGTTAGATCATGTTGAAGAACACAAAATAATCATTTGCTACAAATAACACCCTTAAAATACCCATGAATGACTCAATGTAGTATAGAAAGTTCACCAACACAACTAAATTCTTGCTCTTTCCAAAAATATGCTATACTTTAAAAATGGTGAAGTAAAGATACACAAATATATAAAGAAATTTGCTACATTTTTGTACTTGTCCAATCACTAGGAACTACAATGTTGCGAGTAACTCATGGGGCCTTAGACCGTCCGTTACTCTGATGTCTGTTCTTCAGTAGCCATAGCACAATAGGATGCCGTCCTTAAGCAACCAAGGTTAGCGGACAACCCGCGCCCTTCGTACTCGTCAACACGGGAGAAGCGTGTGCTTGCACTCTTGGTGAATCAACGTCCTGGTTAACCCATTGTTCTTTTACTGATGTCCCATCATTGATTTGCTCATTAGTAAACTTGTTAACTTGATCTTTTGGTCCTTGAAATTGGTCCCTATTCTTCTCTAACTACAACATCAACTCAAGAGATCTAGAACGTTTGATACTTCCACTCGCAGTCCTTACGTCAAGAGCCATTCCGTTGACTTTCATAAATTACACCATGACATATGCAATCACTTTCCATGTCACAATTGTTGTAGGAGCATTATAGAGTAGATATAGGCATAGATGTACAGATCTTGCATACTTGTTTATTGTTTATGAAACAAGGGCTTGAATCCTTCCTAATTGAATTTGTGAGAATTTTGTAGATTTAACATCTGACAAAAGCAAACTAGCTTGTGTCACCTAAAAACGTATACAAACGGATCTCTGCTCCTATGAGGCGTTTTTTCTACATAAATGGAGCAAATCACGATAGAGTGACATAACATACAATAAAGTAACAAAGATCAAATAGTCCAAGTGCCTAGTTTTTGGTGATCAAGAGAAAATTTGAATATGAAATCAAAGCCTCTGAAGAAGGAATGTGTCTTAAGTTTTAAATGTCCTCATTTGCATGAGAGGCAAACTCATAAGGAACGCACAAAAAAACAAGAAAATCAGTGGAAAGATAAAAAATTGAAAAACTAAAATGTATGTTTCAAACATAATCTGAGACATGCAATAGGATTTCAAAAGTAAGGGCCATACATTTATTTTCAAACATAATGTTGTTCTAAAAAATGAACTTAAATTAAAGCAATAGCTTAGATAGCTAATAGGACGTAAGGATGAGGTACTATTTTTCATATTTCAACTTTTCATAAAGGAATTTTTAATCCAATAAAAAAACAAATTGGACACACACACTTTCTTACAATGTTTTAGCCAGAGAGCCCATGCCTATGCAAAAACTCTAGCTTTTTAGCTTTGGTTTTTTAGGTAGCTTTGCCATCATAACAAAAGCTCCAAGCCTCACACACATTAAAGCGTAGTGTTCTTCAAACTATAAAGTAGTTTCCAAACTTGATGGGAACTAGATTAGACAAGATCTTTTGTATAGATCTCAGGTAAATCTGGCCATATGGAAGATGTAAATGACCCTAAGCCGAAAGTTCTTAAGGGCATGCCTCTTTGTTGTTGTTCAGTACAAGGCTAGTCGTATTTTGTGTTTGATCACTTGGAATTTCAATGTTTTTGTAACACAGAAAAGTCTTGAAATGAAGGTGGGAATATTCTTTGTGAAGCAAAATTCTTGCATAAATTCATTCCTCTAGAAGCCAGATTGTGTGGCTTCTCTCGCATGGTTTCCCACACGTGAAAAACCACACATAGTACACACATTTGGCTTGAGAAACAAACCAAGCGTAACCCGAGAAACATGCAAATGGCGTGACCCACGTCACACAAGGAAACAAAAGGCAAAGTAGACCACAAAGAGGAAGACTAATCTAGGTGTGGTAACAAATTATGACGTATCCAGGTGTGCTAACAAAGAAGCAACAATTTTTGGCACTTTGACATGATAGCACAAGCAAGAGTAGGTTACACAAGCAAGGCCATTCAACAGCACCGCACAAACGGTAACAAGAAGAGAGATAAACGACTAATATAAGGAAGCGCACTTTACCAGAACATGAAAAGACACCAAGTAAGAGAGACCAAATGCCTGGTGTGTAAGGCTTGCTAAGGGCAACAGGCCGCACGCCGCTTGAGGCACCCAGCCAAGAGCCAGAAGCTTCTGTAGTAGTAACTTTAGCAGGAGCATCCCACCACAAGAACCCCACAAGAATCAACCACCAAAATCTTCAACTGTGCCACCAGATTCCTGCACGGCACCAAGGTGTGCCGTGCGGGGCTCTCAAGCGCACTGAGAGACTGTATTCACCACATAGGAAATCTTGTGACGAAGCCTATATGACATACACAACTCCTCGAAGGTGTGTCGTGTGGGGCTCTGAGCATCCTGAGGAAGAACATTCACCACTTAAGCAATGTCCTCACAAAACATGCATATGAGTGCTTTCCAAGATCAATCCAACCTCTAAGCCCTATAATTTCCCCATGAATTTAGCATGCTTTCCATGATGCAATTTTATCAAATGAAGCTGTTGAATATTAGGGGTCTATGGGAATAGTAGCGGTTGATGGGGAGGTGTGGGAGCTAAGTGTCAGATTGACACTTGGCCGCCATCGAGAGCCAGATGGATCTTGGCGACTATGAGGGGGAACCCAAGAGTTAGTTGCACAACTGAAGCCGGCTCTTGATTACGTGAGGGGGAAGCTCTCAAGAGATTGGAGGGGGAAAAGCTCTTGAAACCTGTGAGAGGAGGAGGCCGGCAGGACATATGTAGCTGCACGATGGTGTGCCGTCTGGGGATGTTGAGCAAATTAAGAAAAAACATGTGTCCACGCAATCCACGCAAGCAATTTCCTAAAAATGGTGTCTTCCTCATGTGTGGGGGCCCAGTTAAGGGAAAGAAAGGCGATGAAATGCTCATGGCCACCCAAAGCACTATAATGGGAGACACTATGGAAAGCTAAGTGTACAACGGTAAGGAAGAGGGGGCAGCGTGAATAGGCTATGAAACTTCTACAAAAGATGAGAACCAATTAGTAATATTGAGGACATAATGCTTTTGGTGGACTAGGAGAGAGATAGGGAGATGCACGAGCTTCATCACGAGAGACATTGTCGTGAGGCTAACATCCTTCATGTGGTACGCCAAGGAAAGGTGCCCCTTGGCCACGACAATTGCAAAGCAAGACATGGAAGTGATAAAGAGGTCGTCAACGTACACCAAAACAGCGGCGGTCAGCATAAGCGGGCTCCCAACAAAGAGGGAAGGGTAGGACTGGCTGGGATGGAAGCCCCCATGGACAAGACTGGAGGAGAGCTCCTTGTTCCAACAACTAGGTGACTAACAAAGACTATATAATGAATGGAGGGGACGATACACCCTTGTCAAGCCATCCAAAAAACATGGTGGCAAAACCATGTAGAGGTCTCCTTAAGACGGTCGTGGAGAAACACATTATTCACTTACATCTAGTGAAACTTCCATTAAAGAGAGGCATCAGCATTGAAGACAATGGACTTGTCGTGAGAGGACCGATTGGAGTGTAGATGTCACCAAAGTCAACGTACAAACATGGGAGAATCCCTTGGTAGTGAGGCGTACCTTGTATTGCTTGACACCGACGATTGTAGTGAGTTTTTAGTGAAGGACCCACTTGGCCTTGATTTCAATGCGACCAGGGGGAAGGTGAGTCAGTACAAGGATGCCGTGGTCGTAGAGTGTAGTTTACTCCACCAAGGACATAGTGGGGCATTAAAGGCTAGAATTCAAAGGAAAAAAGGCAATTGGTGAGGCGGGAGATAGCGTGGGAGAAGGAGAGGATACATGAGAGGCTGATGTGGCAAATGGAGAGGGGGGAGGAGCCTGAGGCAGGGGCAAGGGTTGCAAAGGGAGGGGAGGGGTGGAGGAGCCAGAGGGTAGGGACTTGGGAGGAGGAAGTGTTGAAGCGCACACAAGAGGTGGGGATGTGGAAAGGGGGATGAGAGGGGTAAAGCGACAGGCAAGAGCACAAGCAAGTCGGAGCAAGTGCGAGAGGAGACAAGTAAAGGAGTGGCTAACACAAGTTCTCAGGGAGGGAGTGGGGAGGAGGAGGGATAGGGAGGGGAGGAGAAGAAGACGGAGGAGGGACTATGAGGGAAATGGGAGGAGGCTGGGGAAGAATGGGAGTGTGAGCCTAAGCAGCGTGCTGATGCATCCAGGAAGAGGGGTGAGCGCCAGCACGAAGCAATGAAGACAGGGCAGGGGAAGGCGGTTGAGGAGAGGAGGGAAGAGCAAAGAGAGGTTTGGATGGGGAAGAACGTAGCAAGATAATGGGAAGAAGGGGAAGGGTCCCACGAGCAAGGCCACGGAGGAGGGGAGACAAGGGTGTAGGGCGATGGAGAGGTGGGATAAGTAGGGTCAGTGGACGAGGTGAGAGGATGGCGGGAGGAACGAGGTCAGGCGAAGAGACACTCAGGTAAGGAGGGTGCAAAGCATTGTCAACAAAACATGTCCTTCATGGAAAGGAGGTTGGGGTTACGGCACCGAGCAAGGATGGACACTCAGGGGTAGTCAAGCGCCTGAGCAGTGGTCAAGGCAGGGAGAACCACAGGGGACACTGGCGGGAAACCCAGGGAGGGAGAGGGAACCGGTGAAGGTAAGAAAGCAAGAAGAGGTGAGATGGATGGCGGGTCATCATGACAATGCAATGGAGGTAAGGAATAAGGGGACTGCAGAGGAGGTGCAGACAGGAGAAGGGTTATGGGCACAGGAGCAAACACGAGTTAGAAGGACCTCGTAGGATGGAAACATAGGTTTGGGTGCAAGGGGCATTACGATTGCATGAAGAGGACAAGAGGATGGAAGTGAGGCAATGCTACGGATGGGGGCTGATATGGAAGGAGAAGAGGAAAATCAACTGAGGAGAGGGGGAACAGGCATTGGAGTTGCTACAAGCCATGAGGGTATGCACGGGTGCATTTAAGCACAAATGTCATAAAACCAATGCACGGACAGCAGCAATAGATAATAAGAGAGTCCAAAACGTAGGCCCAAGTGGAGGGCAGAAACAATGTAGGGAGATATATAGAAGAGTAAAGTGTGAGGGAAACAAGAGAAATGGAAAGGGAACTAGAGAGTCAAAAGAAGGAAAGAACGGAGGGAGAGAGCAAGAGAGGAGCAAGAGAGGAAAGAAAGGAAACAAAAGAGGGGTCAAGAGCATGGTATACAAAGGGAGAGAGGGGAGAGAGAGAGAGAGAGAAAGAAGAAGAAAGAGGGGAAGGTAGGCAAGGGAGTGGGATGTTGAACGTCACATTAGCAAGGAGAAAAGGGGGTAAGAGAAGCTACGCAAGAAGTTAGAGAGAGGAAGGAGATTGGGGAAAGGGAGGCATATGTGGAGGGGAACAAAGAAAGGAAGGGAGGGAAGGAGCAAGGTTGGGAGTGAGGAAAGGGGTAGGAAGGGGGAAGGAGAGATGGCCCCAGGGGAAAGGAGGAGGAGAGAGAGGAAGAGGGAGAGGCAGAGAGAGAAAGAGAGAGAGAAAGGGAGAGAGAGGGAGGGGGAGTGAGAAAAGGAGAGATGGAAACAAGAGTAAACAATAAATAAGAAAAGGAAACAAGGGAAAGATGGATGGAGAAATGAGGTGAGAAAAGGGAAGTGGGGGGAGAGGGGGGAGGGGGGAGAGATGAGAGAAAGATTAGGGAGAAGGGTAGCACAGGGATGGAGCTGGAAGTAGAAAAGGTCAGAAGAGGGGGGAGGAGGTGGCAGCGGCAATTGAATGGGTGAGGCACCGAGGGTCAAGACAAGGACCGAGCTAAGAGAGGAGGGGACACGTGGATGCCATAGGGTACTGCTGAGAGGAGAGAGGTGGAAAGCACACACGTTGAAGTGGACGGGCAACAAAGCGGAAGAGGGAGGGGGCAGCAAAGGGCCCTCCCCTTTCTCTTGGTCCTTTGGACAAGAAAACGGGAAGGGCCCAACGATGCGACAGGCAGGGGTTAGATGCTGAGCCAAAGCTGATGGAGCCAATGGATCAATGAAGGTGACGATGGAGGTGGAGGAGCAGAAATCATGGAGGACAAGGAAGCGGATGCGGGTAGAGAGAGAGAGGATAAAGAGAAGACAGACACAGGGACAAAGGAGGAGAGAGGGAGGAACCAAGAAAAGGGAGAGAGAAACAAATATATCAGGAAAGGTGAGAGAAAAGGGGAAAGGAAGAGAGGAATCAGAGAAAGGTGGGGCAGGGACAACAAGAAATAGGGAAGAAGGAGAAAGAGAGTGGGGAGAGAGAGAGAAGAAGAGAGAGGGAGAGAGATTAAGACAGAGAGAAAGAGATAAGAGAGAGGGAGGAAGAAGGGGGATTGAGAGAGAGGGAGGGAGATGGAGGGAGGAAGAGAGGGAGGAAGGGAGGGAGAGGTTGAGGAAGGGAGGAAAGAGAGAGTCAAAAGCAAGGAGAGGAGGTTGAGAAGAGGGAGACAAATAGGACGTGAGGATGGACAAAGAAGGGGAAGAGGGGGGGTAGGGGAAAGGGTGGCGGAGAGAGGGGAGAGAGGGAGGAGAGGAAGAGGAGAGAAAGGGAGAGAGGGGGATAGGAGAGAGAAAGGGAAGAAGAGGTAGGTAGAGAGGGAGGGTAGATAGAAGCAAAGGCAAGGAGAGGAAAAGGAGAGGAGGGAGACAAAGACGGCACAAGGGCAAGAGGAAAGAAGAAAAGGAAGAGGAGAGGAAGGGGATTGGGAGCAAGTGGAGTAGAAGGGGAAAAGGAGGAAAGATGAAGAACAAAGTGCAAGGAAAGAAGGAATGCGGACACGAGCCACATAAGGGTGCACACGAGGCACGTACACGGCGCACAGAAGGCAAAGAGACAATAATCATAACCAAAGAAAAGAAGAAGAAGGAAGGAAAAAGAAAAAACAAAAAGGAAAGGAGAAGAGGATGGAAAGGAGAGACGCATAGAGAAAACAAAGCAACGGGAGGATGAGATGCAAGAAGGGAAAACAAAAGGAGGAACACCCAAGAGAAGAGCATGCACAAGAAGGAAGAAAAGGAACAAACTCACCACATGTGGACACTTTCCAAGAGGAGGCATGAGCCACACAAAGAAAGCACAGCCTACCAGTGGACTCGGGTACATAGGAAAGCAACCCAAGCACAAGGGGACGAGAAGAGGACAAAGAACGCAATAACAAGAGATGGAGGATTGGAGAGAAAACACGTAGGAGGTCACCAGGGAAAACAAAAGGAGGGAAGAAAACTGGAAGAGGAAAGAGAAGAGGAAGTGGAAAGAGAGGGAAGATCAAGGAAGGGAAGAAAAGCATGAGGAAAGGAAGATAAAGGGAAAGAGACAAAGCAAGGAAAAAAGGGGGTAAAAGAGGGGTGGGGAGGAGACAGAGAAGTGGAAGAAAAGGCGACAGGGAAGGCGAGGAAAGGACAGCAGAAAGAGGGAGGGAGAGGGGACTAGAGGAGAAAGGGGGGAACAAAGTGGGGATAAAGTGAGTGCTGTAGAGAAATAAGAATGGGTTGAGAGGAAAAAGGAAGGTCGTGAAAGGGAAGTAGTGAGGAAAGAAGCAGAGAAGGAGTGTGACTGAGAAGAGAAAAGGAAGAGGGGAAGGACCGGGAGAGGGAGAAAATGTATAGGAGAGTGTAGAGAATGAGGAGGGGAGGAAAGATGAGATAGGAAGGGGGTGGAGGGGGGAAGGGGAAGGTGTGATGGGAGGGGGTGAAAGGGAAAGGGGAAAAGTGAGAGGGAAAGGAAGAGGGGGTAGAAAAAGGGCAAGTGATATTCGGATAGATAGAGGTGTTGAGAGGGAGGGTGAGATAGATACATAGAGCAAGGGAGAAAAAGAGAAAGAGAGAGAGAGAGAGGTATTGAGAAATAGAGAGGGAGGGAGAGAGATAGAAAGAGAGAGGAAGAGAGAAAGGGAGGGAGTGGGAGAGGAAGGGAAAGAGAAGGAGAGAGGGAATGAAAGAGAGAGAAAGAGAAAATGAGGACGGAGAGCGAGGAAGAAAGAGAGGGAGAAATGGATAGAGAAGGAGAAGGGAAGGACGAGAGAGGGTGGGAGGGAGATTGGTAGAAATAGAGAGGACAAGAAGAAATATAGAGAGTGAGAGGTTGTTATAGACAGAGGATGAGAGAGAGAGAGAGAGAGAGATAAAGAGAGTAGAGGAGCTAGAAAATGATACAAAGGGACTGGGAGGAGGGATGAAGAGAAAGAGACAAGAGGGAGATAGCTTGAGGGGAGGGAGGGGGTCAGGGGGAAAAGAGAGAGGGGGAGAGAGAGAAAGGGAGAGAGAGAGAAAGGGAGGGACGTAGGGAGAGTGAGCGTGGGAGAGAAAGAGAGGGAGAGGGAGAAAGAAAGGATGAGAGGGTGGGAAATAGAGAGGAAGAGATAGGGATAGAGAGAGTTCTAGGGAGGGGGAGAGAGGGAGAGAGGGAGATGGAGAGGGAGAGGGGGATAGAAAGGACAAAGAAAAGGAGGATAGAAAAAAAGAGAGATAAGGGAGAGTGTGAGAGATGGAGATAGAAAGATGGAGAGAGAGCGAGAGAGAGTGAGAGAGAGAAATAGAGAGAGTGGGAGAGAGGGAGAGTGGGAGAGGATGGGTGAGAGAGAGGGCAGGAGAGAGAGAGAGATAGAGAGAGAGAGAGAGATAGATAGAGAGAGAGAGAGAGAGAATGGGGGAGAGATAGTGAGAAAAATAAAGGAGAGAGAGAAAGGAATAGGGGGGAAAGGAAGGGAAAGAGGAGGGGAAAAGAGCAATAGAGAGAGGGGCAGAGGAAAAGAGGGAGATGGAAAAAATGGAAAGAGTGAGAGGGTGAGAGAGATAAATAGAGGGAAAGAGGTAAGGAGAGGGAGAGAGAAATAGAGGGAGAGGAAGGGGGGAGAAAGAGGAGAGGGAAAGGAGGAGAGAGGGCCAGAGTAGGGAGTGAGTGAAAAAGGGAGACAGATAGATGCAGAGAGAGAGGGGATATGAGATTGTGTTTGAGAGAGATAAGAAGAGGGATGAGGTTAAGAGAGGGGGAGAGAAAGAGAGAAGTAAAGGAAGAGGGACAGAGGGGGACAGAGAATATGAGAAGAGAGAGGGAGAATACAAATGAGGGGGGAAAGAGGGAGTGGGGAGAGGACCGAGAGGATAGAGAAGGGAAGAGAGAGTAGAACGAGAGAGAAATAGATCACAATACAGAGAGAGAGAGAGAGAGGGAGAGAGAGAGAGAGAGAGAGAAAGAGAGAGAGGAGATAGAGAGAGACATAGAGAGAGCGGGGGGAGAGAGAGAGGAAAGAGAGCAGTGGGTATATATAAAGGGCAGAGAAAGCAAGAGCAGAAGAGCAGAGAGAGCAAAGAGATCAAAGAGACTGTAGAGAGAGAGAGAGAGA
>SZWC01001702.1:124333-152086 GCA_023375785.1 Penium margaritaceum | reverse complement strand
GAAAGAGAGAGAGAGAGAGAGAGAGAGAGAGAGAGGGAGAGAGATTGAGAGTAGCTACAAGAAAGAGAGTTGGAGTGCGGGGGAGGGACAGAGGGAGAGAGAGAAAGAGAGGATGAAAGAGAGAGAGAGAGAGAGAGAGAGAGAGAGAGAGATAGAGAGAGAGAGAGAGAGAGAGATAAAGAGTGGTTTGAGAGTGGGGAGAGGGCGAGAGAAATAGAGATAAATAGATAGAAATAGAGAACTGAGGGAGAGAGAATGGTGCGAGAGAGATACTGTTGAAAGAGAGGAGAGAGACAGAGAAGAAGAGAGATAGAGAGAGAGGGGGATAGAGATAGAGAGATAGATGGAGGGAGAGAGAGAGAGAGAGACAGAGTGGTGAGTGAGTGGTATGAGAGAAAGAGAAAGAGAGAGAGAGAGATAGAGATGGAGATAAAGAGAGAGAGAGAAGGAGAAAGAGAGAGAGAGAGGGAGAGAGAGAGAGAGAGAGAGAGAATGGGAGTTGGCTGGAAGGGCTGAGTGAAGTAAGAGAGAGAGTGTGTGAAAGAGAGAGGGAAAGAGAGATAGAGGGAGATAGAGAGAGACAAAGAGAGAAAACAAGGAGGAGATCTGGGAGAGAGGGGGAGAGGAAGAGAGAGGATAGAGAAGGAGGGAGAGAGATGGAGAGAGGGAGAGAGAGAGAAAGAGAGATAAAGTTATAAGGAGAGAGGAGGATAAAGAAAGATAGAGAAGAGAGAGAGAGAGAGAGAGAAATAGAGAGAGAGAGAGAGAGAGAGAAAGAGAGTGATAGAGTGAGAGTAGAGAGGGGAGAGGGGAGAGCGCAGGGAACAGATGGGGTAGAGATAGGAAGACAGGGGGGGAAGAGAGCAAAAGAGTGGAGAGGGAGAGGGCGATAGGGAGGGGAGGGGGGTGGAAAGAAAGCAAAGAGAGCATAGAAAGTAAAGTGGGAGCAAGGAGAAAGAAGTGAGAGAGTGGGAGGAAGAGAGAATGAGAGAGATGAATTGAGGTAGAGGGAGAGGGGAGAGAACAAAGAGAAAGAGAGAGAAAGAGGGAGAGCAGAGAAGATAAGGAGCAGAGAGAGGAAGAGAGTGATAGGGGGGAAGAGAAAGAATGTGAGGGATAGGAGGAGAGAGACGGGAAGAGGAGGAAAACAGGGTAGAGAGGGCGAAGAGAGCAGCAAGAGTAAGAAGAGGAGAAAGAGAGAAAGGGAGAGAGAGAGAGACAGAGGAGAGAGTATAGGGAACGAGAGGAGGGGAGAGAGAGAGGGAGAGGGAGAGAGAGATAGAAGGAGAAAAAGAGAGAGAGAGAAAGAGAGAGAGAGAGAGAGATAGAAAGAGAGAGAGAGAAAGAGAGAGAGGGAGAGCTCAAGTTAGAGAGAAGAGAAAGGAAGGGGGGAGGAAGAGTGAGGAGAGAGCAGGGAGCGTAGATGTGGCACGGAGAAGAAGGAAAGCAGGGTAAAAAGAGTAGTGGGGCAGAGGGAGATGGATAGAAAGGGAGGGATCAAAGGAGGGAGAGGGAGAAAGAGAGAGGGAGAGGTGTAGAGGAGGCTGTGAGGGCAGAGTGTAGAGAGAGTACAGAGGGGGGAATGTACAGAGCAGAGAGAGGAAGGGAGAGAGAGTGAGGAAGGAGATGGGAGTAGGGGGGGAGAAGAGGGGGGATGAGAGAAAGAGAGGGAGAGGGCACAAAGAGAGGGAAGAGCAAGGGGGCAAAGAGAGGGCACGGAGGGAGAAGAGGGAGATTTGATAGAGAGACTAGAGAGAAGGAGAGAGAAAGTGAGGAGTAGGAGGGAGAGAGAGAGAGAGAGATAGAGAGAGAGAGAGCAAAGAACGCGAAAATGAGGAGAGTGGTGGCAGATGAGGGAAAGANAGGGGGGGAGAAGAGGGGGGATGAGAGAAAGAGAGGGAGAGGGCACAAAGAGAGGGAAGAGCAAGGGGGCAAAGAGAGGGCACGGAGGGAGAAGAGGGAGATTTGATAGAGAGACTAGAGAGAAGGAGAGAGAAAGTGAGGAGTAGGAGGGAGAGAGAGAGAGAGAGATAGAGAGAGAGAGAGCAAAGAACGCGAAAATGAGGAGAGTGGTGGCAGATGAGGGAAAGAGAGGGCTGTGGGGAAGCAAAAAGGACGGAGAAAGACAGTAAAGAGAGCAAAGATAAAGCATGGAGAGAGAGGCGTAGGAGAGAGGGAGAGAGAGGGAGGGGAGAGACAAGAGAAAACAGAGAGAGAAGGGAGAGTAGAGAGAAAGCAGGGAGACAAAGTAGAAAGAGAGGGAGGAGGAGAGAGAGAGAGAGAGAGAGAGAGAGAGAGATAGAGAGATAGAGGGAGAGAGAGAGAGAGAAGGGAAGAAAAAAATGAAACAAAAAGGCCGAGATGAGACTCAAGCACGGGGTCATAGAATCCCAGAAGGTCGAGGCCTGAGGGCTGTAAAGGTCAAACGACCAATTAGAGGCAGACAGCCCCAAGCTTAATGAGCAAAGTAGAAGGACAAAATCAACGGGGGTAGGATGGCCAAAGGCCACGCATAGCATGGTTGGGGCTAGGGGCCTGAAGTCTAGAGTCCAGAGTCAATATTGAAGAGTCTGGAGTGTGGAGGCTAGATTTAGGACGGCGGAAATGTGAGAACCTAGATCCTAAGGCTTAGAGACTTGGGGGGGAGCCGAGGAGGAGGGGATTCGTGCACAAGAGACCGCGGACGAGCCGAAGGCTAGAGCTGGGGAGCCGAGGGATAGGAGCCCAATGCAAGAGCGCAGGGCAGATAGAAGGAGCAAGGGGGCCAAGGGCGGGCCACAATCATAGAAGGCTCACCCATTTATGCTCACTCATCTTATCCAAAGGAAGCAAAAGACTTGTTTTGGTAGCACACCCTCTTAGTGTTGTGGTGGTAGAACCTTCCTTGCTTTTACACGTACCCTTCTAGCACAACCAAAAACAACACTCTTAGCCTCGTTCAATTAGGTTATGCATGGGCTATCAGGGCCTCTCTTGTCAAAGATGGACACAACATCCTTATTTGGAATCAGTTAGTTCTGTATTGATACATTGAATTCCAATTCATTGATATCTTTGATTTGAACAACGAGCATTTGAAAACTTCATGATTGACACCTTACATTGGGTTAGCTCAAGACCATCATTTACTCCACCTTACATATAGAAATTCATGAAGCATGGAGTACATGTATCTCTTGGGGAACATCTACAAAACCTATTCGAAGAAAGTATTACAGGTAGCCAATATTCATCCGTTTTGTATTTCTTCCTTGGATGTTCATGAAGAATCTATGCTACAAAAAAACTTGTCTCAAATGTCCACATACCACTCGTCAATACACGAATATGGGACTATGGAAAAAATTTACATACGAAAGAAAAGGTTTACGTTCTATGTTGAATGGATCTGCCTGGACGATCTAAATCATTGAATATGTTTCCTTCATATAACTAATGAATGGCCCACTACAAATGACCATAAAGGGGAGAGGAAAACTATACAGATTTCGAGGGATGGAAAAAAAAGCATATGAGGGCTTTTAATTGATTGAGCAGGCAAGAGAGCTTGGGTACTAGAGGAAGAGGCAAATAAACAATCAGAGAGTGCATGCAAGCATAAGACTAGGAGAGGAAGAGAGATAGAGAGAGAGAGGGGGGAGAGAGAGGGGACCAGATATGTTTGTTTAGGTTGTATGTTTAGCTAGAAAATTGCAATGTCTGAAATCATTTTTTGCTGATCTCATCCATGTTTTTTTTATCATTGCATGAAAGGATAAACATATAATCACTTGATGTGTTTAACTATTGTCACAGTATTTTAGTCATGTACTAGTCCTTTTTTTACCATCCTTGATGGTAAACTAAACTACACAAGTTTCTAAGACCATTTTCCATTGTGTTCCATTTTGTTTTCTTCACCTTTTTCAAGTAAACACCAAAGATTCAACTCAAGTTGAGAGTTTATGGAAAACGATGTCATCCCATGTTTATTTTTTTAACTTTAGTAACAATTTGGGTGTTGGCCAAGCACAATAGTACGTAGGAAAAACGATCTAAAAGAGCTAGTTGTCATCAAACTCACTTCGTCACAAAAACCATTTAAGTCATTTGCCATGATACCCCTCCAATTTCTATTTTATCATTTTTAGATGGGTATCAGACATGATTTTTCATCAAATTAAAATTGGTTATGTGGGATTATTCCTTGTATCTTTAACTTGTTCCCATTTCATTTTCTTGTGTTCAATATGTTGAATTGTTTGCCACAAGTAAAAGTTCCCATGACGTCACTGCTCGAACAAAATCAAGTTCGCATGAGGAAGGTGAAAAAATCATTAGTTTTGATGTTAAGAAAACAACAGCAGAAAAATACGAGAAATTGGCAAAAGAAGCTTTTAGGGCCAAATGAAGTGTCTTCAATGGGCTATTGTGCTACCCAATAATGGACACCATTAAGTTAAGCTTGTTGCCATAATAGGAACCAAAGCGAGAGGAATTTTGGCACCATTATTTTCTTTCCTTTGATAAGTAGGTCTCGAGCTTCAATGAAAATTGTCTTGAAAATTTAAAAATTCAGATGTAAGGACATACCCATAACATAGGAATAGACTCGTTGAAGAAGCAATTAAAAAAAGAGGAGGAAGAGGGGGGGAAATGAAAGAAAGAGGCGAATGGAGATGATTCCATTTGGGATTCTTTCGTTAACGCCAAGTAATGTTTTTGAATGCTGAGTCAAAACAGGCGATGGGGTGATGACCGGTCCTGTCGAGTTCAGCTGGTTTTTTCTAAGGGTCCGTTTGGCCTCTGCCAACTCCAGGAGACGGATTCAGGGATACTCGAAAGTGCAACACGGATTCATACTTGGCATGCAGCGACTGGAGGCATCGACGGGGATCCTGGTCAAACGCTCCAATCGTGTTTAGTTCCACGTCAACAGCCTAATGTAGGGTGCTCGGTTCTCCGTCTCTGGAGTCGGAATCCGTCTGGCCGTCTTGGCTTTCGGCCGAGGCCAAACGGACCCGTATAAATGGAGACGATTGGATTGCACCGCAATCTGTGCAACTTCCCGCACAGCCAGAGCTGATCAACATCGACGGGACAGCTGGACGACCCTGTACTACAATTCTAGCGAACAGCAGCTCATCGTTGCCGTGACCTGAATGCGTTCCACACACTGCGATTCTCATTGAATAAAACGGGAATTGGGAAGTCGTACGGAAACACAGGCCATGCCTGGGATTCGATGAAGAAGCAGCGCCTTTCGACGCCACTTTCGAGACGCCATACATACGGGAATCTGCCATGAAATGCCTTCCGCATTCCGGACTGGAAGGTCAAAGAAAGGTTCGGAACCTGTAAACCAGATCACCTGACGCATTTTCTTCTTCATATTGAGTCATAATGTCGAGTGGGGTTTAATAATGACGTCATTCATGCATTTCAAGTCATGGCGTGGTTAGGCGCTGTCTATTAATCGAATCCCATGGACGCCCATGGATAGGGAGAGAGTTACGAGAAGGGTTTTGGCGTAGGTGGATAGTGAGATGTCTCGGATGATGAGACAACTGAAACGGAATGAAGAAGCGTAGTACATTGTCGGTCAGAGCTTTTTTCCATCACCGATGTAACGCGTTCATCGTTGTTGCTGACATTTTGAAGGAGAAGACTATGTCCGAACCGTTGTTCGGACAAAGTCTTGTTGGCGAACAGTCCATGTTGCAAACACGAACCAATAAGAACATCAAGCTCGCGGAGAAACATTTCTTCGGAAGTGAACAACATTGAGAAAAAATCATCGACAGCTGTGGTGCGGCTCCGCGGTCGCACTGTACAACACACCCGCCGACCGGACTCGCAATAGACAGACAACTGGTGAGGGCAAAACGACGGCACACGAGAAAACAAGAATCAAATCTGACAGTCACCGTGCTTTCGTAAGCCGTACAAGGAATGATCCGAAAAATCTAACGAACAGAAGCATTAGAGAAAAAACCAAAACTGTCATATATCGACCGCCATTGAAACTATTCATCCTAAGCACATCGCCTAACTTAATAATCTCAATCCATGTTCAGCTTCATGGTCCTCATTTGTAGCCGAAGGTAAGAGAAAAGAACAGAACAATGGCGAGAACAGTAAAACATACTGTAAACATCAGCCACAAATCCTAGCAAAGTGGGCGACATGTGAACAACCTCGGGGGTGAACCAGCGTTTTGATTTTGCTATTGATTTTATGAACCCGCCAGTTTAGTTAGCGAGAGGCAGCGCAACGATCCGATCTGCGAGCTCTCGTAAATGCTTAAGATTGCGCCAAAACGTCGCATCACAATCAAAAGAGAAATCAAAGGTTTCTCGCTCATTCATCATGCTTGTATCGCCCAGATATCCTATGTGGCGGTGTTCCAAACATCTAGGAAACATCTTAAGTGCGAAAAACAAGGAATCAAAGCTAAGACCCACTTCAAAGACGTTCATTTCAAAACCTGTGCGAAAATTTATTTTACTCAATCTAATTAGTCATCGAAGGTCAAGGACCGGCCAGAAATTTCTCAAACGTTTGCGCGCAACTTGACGTTTCTCTATTCAGGAAATGCGCACTGAGAAGGTGGCCCATCGCAGCAGGATCCGTGTGCAAAATCAACAAATTTAGCCCCCAATATGGGAAGGAGTCAACCCGCGAGAGTTGCGAACACAACAACCAAGTCCCGTTGATTTAAAACAGTTCCCTCTCGATGTCAATATCACAATAGAATAATAACTTAGGCACCAAAACGATGCAACCCTAGAATCAATAGCAAAAGCATAGCGCCAAATCACCCCCTCAAAAGAAAGCAAGATATCTTGGGAAAATAATCAGATTTTTTAAGAATTCGACGAATAAAGAGCAAGGTAGAGAACAAACTGGCAAACCATGCCATGCAAAGTGAGAATAACAAAGGTTGATAAAACCCTTCCAAAGAGAAAAGCACTTCCAATGATTCGAAGAGAATACCAACCAAAACAACAATACATAAGCAGAAGATGATTGAATCGAGGATGAAAAATACGAACTTAAACTGAAATTCTCTAATGTAAATGGAAGATTTTTCAACCTCCACAACAAGAACCAAGACCTAATACAACAAAATTCTAAGAAAAAAAAGTAAAAAGGATGTTTTTTTCCTATGAAATTACATCGCAAAACAATTATCTATAATACTAGCACACCATGCTAAAAATACTCTGAAATAAATTACAATGTATACAAGAATCCAATTGGTTTTCAAAACTACTTATTAAATAATAATGAAATACTGAAGCATTATATCTTTACTTCATTTTCGAATTGAAAACGTACTACACGTTTATAAATAAAACTTAAAAAAAATCAATTTATACAATGATAAATTACTCTTTTTCTGTAACAAAAATATTCTCAATCCAACGTTTTTAGAAGAGAATAATGTGCAGTAATTTAAAAAATAAAATGATCATTACTCCTTCCTAAGCAACATAATTTACAAATATATGTAAACATATCCGAGCTTCTATCTATGCACTACTCACACATCATAGCAATGAAGAAAAAATCATGAAAAAACAAAGGGATTATGCACTAAAAGATGTGTAATCGTTGTCAAGGATGTATTGTTTTGTCTTGTTTTGCTGCACTAACATGTTGCATATACACAAGGGTGTTACACTTCAAGTTGCCTACCCTACGTTCAACGGTAAACACATTCAATTGCATGATGATCGTATGGAAGCACTATGTGGCTAATTAGGATGGAAGATCCTTGAATTAGACTTCACATGGAAGCAATGTTTGTAGAAATACAAGACCAATAAAACAAAAGGCACATGGCCAACAAACGCAAACTCATGTAAGAGACTTAAATAACCATAAAAACATAGCGTACAATATATATAAAAAAGGTAAACCCAACATGAAACCACTTCCCACTCCCAAGCTCTCAATTCAAATGGCACTTCATTCCTCAAATTACACTTCAAATGTGGAACTATGAGACATGTATAGGTCAGAGCTCCATCTATATTTTTTCTACCTGCAATCCCTTTGTTTTGACTTTTGGCCTTCATAACAATGAGAAAGATCTATTTCTTTTTCTCCTCATTGCCAGCATAACTATCAAATGGTGCCCCATGTGCGCGATTGAAGATGGCTCCGCAATACTTCTGGTTTCTCGTTAATAAGGACTTGCCCTAACATTCGAGATAAACAAAGAAATGCAAGCATTAGTTTGATTGAAAGCTGGTTTTGAAAAAGGCATTCTAGAAAGTCTTATACAATATGAAATATGTATGAATAAGTATCTCCTAATTCATTTCTCACGTTTTTATTACTAATTTACAGCTTCTCACCTCTCACTTCACCCGTTTTTATGGTAATTAATGGCATAATCTACTAATAGATACCTCATTAAAGTAAAATCACCTAAACTAAAAGAGAAACTTCAAAATCATGAACGTTTTTTCATAGTTTCTTATTAAAATCCATCACTTCTGGCACATGTAAATCCACCATTGATCCATGTGCCCAACCCCATTTTATTAGTATTTTATGTGGGCGCAAAGATTCCTAATAAAGAACAAAATGATAGCCCAATTTCAAAACAAAAAAGGATTTTCTCAAGACGAATATACGACAAAATCTGAACTACCTTAAAGATGTTAACGTATTTTGAAAATTCACAAGCATACGGCAGCTGCCATACATTCCTTTATTATTGAAAAGTAATCCAAAATAAAAATTGAAACCAAGTTTTATCAAAGAAATAGGAGTCAAAAATCCACCATGTGCAACAAAGAAATAGGAACTTAAAGTTTTTTCCTATGATTACACACTCAAAGATGATCATCTCGAGAAGTGAATGAATATTTGAGATTATACAAAATCATTCAAGTTTAAAATAATTTAAATTTGGAAAAACGTGCTTCCACCTCTTTGTTTCTTAAAAGAGAAGAGAGAGATGTTGATTCATTAGATACATAATTCTTTTTTGCTTTGTGTAAAGTATCACTTTCTTATAAAATGTACATCCAACCATGGAAATAGACGAGAAAAACAATAGTCAATGAACATAACCTCTTGACATGAAGACAAAAAAAGTTTGAGAAACTACATCTTATGGTAGAAGCACAAATTGAATGTTTACATAATCAAAGCGTTGGAACTTTCCTCACTATGGGTCATTTTGTTTAATTAATATAAGTATTCTTCTCATGGAGCCCGTAGTTTCTTATTTGATGGTGTACATGAATAATAAACTCTTTAGTTTTTCATTACAAATGATGTTACTCGTTGTGTGGAGGTACATGTGAAAATGCCATTTTGATGAAGCTCCTCAAAAATGGAAGAAACATGGTTACAAAGGGAAAACTAATTCAAGGAAGATGTGTCATTGACTACAAATAACAATACCAGGTTTAAAGATGTTCCCTTTTTTGGAGGTTTGAAAGAGGATTTCATAAGATGGACGATGTTCCTCAAATTGACTTATAAAGTCACCAAATGTGTGAAGAAATGGATCGTTGAATTTCATACAGTGAGCGTTCAAAACTACTTTTGAATTTTGTATTGCATAAAATTTAAGTTTCTATGACACAAATGTATGCTTATTCATGCTAAAGCCCCTTGTTTGCAACCATGAAGAAAGGGGTGCTACAGAAATAATGAGGGCATAATCGCTTAATGATTTTGATCTCATTCCGCACCATTTGAGAACAATACACCATGCACTTGCTTTACCAAGCTCGATGATTGACATGCACCACTCATGGAGTAAAACAAAAGGGGACGTCTCAAACGTCGTTGCAATTCTCCCTTGCACACTCAAATTGGCAGAGAGATATAAGTGTTGTTTTATGAACATGTAAACACTAGTAAAACATTGACCTATTCATGGTTGGCGTACTTGTAGCACGAGCCCAAAGAATAATCTAGAATGATATTAGGGATGGACTGTAAAAGAGGGGGCACTTACTTCCTTCCAATCAACAAAAATGCCTTTTTTGTATTTTGTTTTGTAAAGAAATCACAACGATGACCTTGGAAAAATTATGAGAAATTTACATAACATTAAATTTATTGTTTAAATTTCATGGCACCTCCAACCTATCCCTACAATAACAACACCTTTTATGATCCCTTACTTGGAATTCCCAGGCAAGCTTTATATAAACCTCCTCATAAAAATTCAAAACACCTCAAAAGAGGAATCAAAATTCATAAAACATCTTCAGCATGTATGTAACGGTGACACACTACATGTAGCATGGATATGCTACTTATTCTTGTTATCTGTTAGGAAAATATAGATAATCCCAAAACATGGAGTAACGAAGACTTAAATTTGTTCCCATATGGTGAAGAGAGGCGTTTTGAAAAATCCGTGTGTATGGCATATTGTTTTCATGAACTTGGGGTAATACTTACATGTATTGAAACAATGATATGCCTCTAAGTGCGTAAAGTGTTTGAGCCTCCTTCCACTAGTGGATGATCATTTTTTTCGTGTAATGTAACAAGAAATGTTAGTTTTGCAAAATCTATATTCAATCATCCGAAATCAGATAATGAAAGTTGTGAAAGCATTAGAGACACATATCAACACATGCCCTTTGCACACACCACCTTTAAAAAGATGTAAATGGAAGCACAGGTACCAAGGTGATGTGAACAGAACTCGACAAATTGAGAAGTATGTAAAAGTGTATAAACTAGTCAATGAGCATGTCCCCATAAACATGACCAACTTACATGTAGCAATGATGCAATCAAGGTAGATCGGTTACTTATGGATCATTATGTCGCACATGATGTTGAAGATAGTAAATGCAACAAGTAAGCTACTGACCCCCATTGTTTAACATAAAAATGGACCTTTTTCCTTGAAAGGGGCAAGGAAATGAGCACATTACAAGAAATTACCAACAAATCAAGTTTAAGAAATTAATAGAGAAGAAAAAAAAGAAAGCAAGAAGTTCTCACATTCACACGATAGGTGAAGGCAAAGTGAGGGTAACTTTCTTTAATCATCATAAGATTGTTGAGGGGAAACGGCAAGGCAAGAACAACACTGTTAGTGGACGCAACATACCACTTGTTGAGGTTTGGATGGATTACCCTTCATGACCCATGTCTACTCAAGAAAAGTTGATGACGACAACTTGCTAAAAATGTGGGTCTCCTTGGATGCATGTGCATGAATTATACCATTCTTATAGTGTAACGATGTAGAAATTGTGTGACGCCCTTAAGGCAATTCAAGTGACATCAAAAATAAATTTCAAACTTAATAATCAGGCAGCAATCATTGTGAACATGACCCATAACAATTCGCTGCTCAAGAGGGAACCTGCGGATAGAATGAAATATGTAAGGATGTGAACACAAGTATTCCTTCATTCATATGGCCACAATTCTCACTTTCGTAGATTTTGATGCGGATGCTTGTGGTAATGAGGCAATTCCTACCTAGGCAATATTAGGGTTCTGTATGAACATCTTCTTCATGGAAAATATGGAGTTCATATAAACTGGCATGATGCTTTGTTGGTTGGGTGCATCCCATTCATCACGTGTTGGTTATCTAGAATGTTCAACTCAAGAACTAAGGCAATCTTGACACAACCCGGCTTGATGATAAAATTTTCAAGTTTGTTTCTCAAGGATGAAGTGCTAGTGGGAAAAACTGGAATGGGATTCCAACCCATGGTAAGCTCATACACAAGAAATGCACCCACAGGAAAGAAGCACGATGAAACTTTTACGCCTTGTTGTAAATGAAGCATTTCAATGAAGTATTTGGGTAACTCATAAAAGTCCCAATTTTTTTAAGTAAGCGTCCTCATGGAGAAAGGCAAATGCTTCATCAAGGGCGATGTGGGTTCATGCTTTTAGATTATGTTCTAAAAGTATTTTTGAAATTAAATGAGATGGAATAAACCTATAATTTCCAAGTTGTACATAACCTTTTATTGCATTGCACTTCTTAATTGTTCATCCCAAACAAACAATCAACCTATCATTTTCAAAGAATTCATGTATGAGCTTGCATCCTTATGATTACAAAAACATCCATTAAATATCTAAACCCAATGACAATTAAACAAAACAAATTGAAAAATAAGAGCTGAATCAAGTTTGTGGTACCTAGGTTAATGATTTTGACCTAAACAAAATCAATGACTTGAATATTCTAGCTAAATTCACATGAAGGAATTAAAGGTTGACGGAAGTGGCTCCATCATTAGAGTTACATTGTTATCCATATCAACACTATGTGTAACAAAAATTGAACTATCCATCAACTTATGTATTCACCTATAAGGGTGGGGGCTACTTGAAATTTTGTTTTTAAAAGACACAAAACAACTGTGTCTATCAATGTGTTGGATTAAAGTTGATGTAAAATCCATCTTAGAACTGGGTTATTTGGTGTCGGGGAAAGAAGATAAGATCGTGTGAAGGCACAATCTACACATGCAAAAAACAGGAGACTTATTGATTCCACCCAAAGCACGTTATGTAAACTTTCTCACCCACTACAGCAAAAGTGCCCCTTCATGGAGATAAGGTACATTGAGGTCAATGGGTGCTTTGTGATGAAGGCTGGAGCTACATTTCTAGGTCAAGGCATATAAGGTGGCCGTGACTCCCATTAGCAATGCTACTTATGGCACTTACATGTGGAGCGATGAAGCATTCATAAATCACCTATATCATGACAATTTGACACATTCTTTGGTGTTTTTGCAAAATTGTGTCACCAAAAACATGATGCATGTGTTGTTCCCATTTGTTTACCCAATTAGAGTGCAAATGAGAACCACGAAGCTCTTGGCTAGCTATAACGTGTCGTAGGAATGCCAATTGTACCATAAATCTTCATTCTTTACCTTTTTCTTATCTTTGACGTCTAAGAATATTTTCTTTCCCATCTCTCCTTGAATCTCAAGCATAGTCTTGAGAAAACCTATGTTATCCTCAATCTTCAAGAGAACAATTCGGTTTGTCACACACCAATGGGTTGAAGGCAAGGAAGTTTTTTCCAAGAGCTAGGCATGTGACTGTTACTCCGTGATCCATTAAGTTCACTTGAGTTGAATGAATCATTTATTAACCTTTCCTTAACGGCACTCACAGGCTTAATTGCATGGCATAAGATGACTTAGTTGTCTTTTGTGAGAGGCATGAGATGCATTTGAGAAGTTATTATTTAACATTTGTATTCATGGATGATTATTGGGCATTCCTTTTTACATGATTAATCTTCTTTTCATCTTCAACGTGTTTACAAACGATCCTTCACTTGATAGAAAAAAGACTATGATATGATGAGAGTTCAACAATTTCATCCTTAAGAAAGGACAGCTTTGCCTGATAACAATTTTGCAAACATAGATGACATATTTGGCACAAAAATGTTTGGGATGCCACTAAAAAATGGCATAAGTTGAAGGTCCAATATTAGATGTATTCCCAGCCACTTGTTTTCATTATAATGACACATTGGCCACTCCATTTTGAACTGACTATTGAAGACTCCTCAACACATACTCCTTTATCATGTTTGTGAGGTAAGAATGCAAGATGCCAAGTTCTTGATCATACAATACCTCACGAAAGGGTGGTTTGAGGCAAGTAGCTTAACCTATAAGAATCATCGATATCATTTAGCTTCTACAAGGAGCCTTCTTTAAACAAAATTCTCAAAACAGAAAAACACCATTGAGAATTTCATGTAGTAATCTTTATCTCTATTAGAAAAGAATAACTAGGTATGCATGTGTCCCGTCCTAAAATCTTAAATTTTGCTTTTTACGCATATAGAATTTCATCAAGATATTTATCAATTTATTTTCTTATTTATCGTCGTAGATGGAGCCCTAATGTCATAGTTTTGTGATGGAAAGAAGTTCTCTTTAGTTTACATTTTCCATTTCCATCAGATTGAATGTTACAATGTTTGTTTACCCTTTAATTTTACTCTCATTGAGTTAAAGGGGAATTTGTGATGATGAGAATTAAGTCTGCAATGTAGGTTGCTTGAAAGGTCTTCTAATATGAATGAAAATGTTTTGAAAGTAGTTTGTTTACAGAAATGTTTGTGAAATATATATTTACGTTATTTGGTGTAAACTTTGCTTCACATAGACACTTGAAAGTGATTTGGTATAGAACTTCCATCACTTGGAGAAGAAAGAGTAGTTTAGAGTAAAGATTTATAGATTTCGACTAGTTTCTGAACCCTTCATCATAGGTCCAAGAAATCTGTAGTTAAAGGAGGAGGGAAAAATGATTGCATGATCCATTTCAGCTTAGACAAACCGTGCCACAACTGATGAGGGTTAGCATAGGGTATTTTTATAAATAAGCAACTTGATCCCTATCGTTGTGCGTGACACATTCACGTGGGAATAGGATCTTAGTGGCAAACTAGAGGAGAAGAGGATTGACGCAATGGATCTTCCAATGTGGCACTCCTCTTGCCTTAGATGTGGAGTATGGACCAATTTCATACTAGAGTAAAAATAGACTCTACGTTGATATTTTATGCTAGATTCCTCCCTTTTTTCTTTGAGTCGTTTTGGTTCACTTTTGCTCCCAAAGAGTTTATCATCTTGTACTTCATGGTTCTGACAATGCAATAAGAATCACAAACAAAAACCCTTGTGTAAACTCTTGTCATCTCGAACACGGCAGCATCACGTACACAAAAAACCAACCACACATGTACGGGTTTTGTAATAATGGTCATTTGCTTACATCTAGTTTTGCTCGCAAGATGCCTTGGTACTTGTCAAAGATTGACAAGTAAAATGATACTACATTCTTCACAAAAGACTCATCATTCATGTGTATCAATAGTATAGTCCATGCCTTTTGGGACATACAATGTCAAAAATGTTGCGCCTGTTTTGAAGAGAGTACATAAGATTAGTTCTCCCACATTCTTTATGGATACCTGTTGAACAAGCGTTGGTGTTGAAGCCTCCTCCTTTGTTGCAAGGACCGTTCATGCGACCAATTGATAGCGCGACCTCGCGAAAACTGTCCAAGTGAACACAAAACATCCCATGTCGATCGGATGTGATCTCCTCAAAAGGTTGATGTTGAGTTGGTACTTTCGTGCAACAATGTCAATACATGAAATCAAAGTTCTATACATCTATCCTCTTTGTTTGCAACCGCATCTTCATGATTGTGTATAAGTCTACTAGAACTCTTTTAGCACCTGTGAGTTTGTTTGCTGAACTCAAGTAACCTCCATTAAGCCCATGCAACTCACCTGCTAACTTTTTCTTAGAGTTGGGAGGCACCAATGTAATAAGACATCCTTGCAAAACACACTTGGTTTTCCGTTTGAAACATTGCACTCAACTTTGAAGAACGCGGCACTGGTCATTTGGAATGGGTAAGTGCTATGAAAACCCATTATTAAAAACAAAACTCATACAACCTAGATGCTCTTGGTCTCAACCATGATCTCCTCATTTGTTTCTTGAATTGGTACCATAGGCCACCACTCATGTCCTCGTCTAAAGCACATTGATTTTTAGGTAGGTCCAATAAGATTACCAATCACAAAGACCAAGGATTCAATCCACGAGTAAAGTGTACACCATACTATATTCACCAAGCAAGTGTAATATGATGACAATCATTACTGTATGTTGCCGTAGGACACCTTTTGCATGTAAAATCCATGAGATTATGATGAAAACCCCTAGATTCACATCTCATGAGCAAAGAACAAGGCTTTGAACATCCTTTTGTGCTTGTTTGCATGTCCTAAGGTTCCATTTGGGAACTTGTCATGGATTGTATTTACCAAGTCACAACGAATCATGTTGCTTCAACATCTTGTGTAATGTACATTTAGCACTTTCACTTACCATAGTATATCTTACATGCCTCGACTAAGGCATTTGTAGAGGAGATTTCCCTCATTGAAGATATATGAAAAACATCCACCTTTGTGGATACCATTACCCGTGACATTTAATGTGTATTGTAATACCATTCGACAATGTACAGTAATTGAACCATCTCCAAAGCAAAGGGAATTTCTTTCCTTTACCATGATCTTCTCGGTCATCTAAGCATGCTTTGACAACAACATAATCATTACGATTTTTCTAAGAGGTTACTTTTTTCAATTACAAAATCGGATAGGCGGTGGTACACCATGCCTTTCGGATGATCTGAATGTATTCACATGATGTTTGAAGAGCATCACGTACACGACTAGTGTCACAATGCCTACAACTTTGAGTTTTTGATCCAAACATGAAAAGAATGTAATGATAAAGATCATTTAATTTAATTCCATCTTGACGAGTTCTCATGACAACATTTGGCTGTGACACACTCGTCATAGTTTATCCTTAAAATTGATCATGATTCATTATGTGGTCGGTCTGACCTTCAAGATATACTTGCAAACACACTGTTAGCTTTAAAATTTTGCCTTATGTATCGTCTTCTCTGTAATGGGCTTGGAGCGCAAAACCTAGATATTGACATCATTTCAACTATGTTGTAGTTGGTTTCTAGATATATTCACGATTGTCATAGTCCTCTCAAGCACCATTAGTAGAAAATGAGTGTATCACATTTTCTCACAAGGTTCTTATCACCTGAATGTGGATGACATGTTTACTCGTGGAGTGATGATACAGTAAAGGTGTTGCCTTGAAATGTTTTTACTTTTGGCATTTCTTCAATCTTTTCATAGAAAAGGATTGCCTCTTTCGTTGTTCGATGATGCGTTGAAGTGTCTCTAATCATTAAGGACCCATTCAAGATTATCTGCCCTCTTTCAATGCCTTCAAAACAGCCATTGATACCAATCCTTGTCTTTTGAATAGATTTATAAGTACCCTTATAGACCTTTACATCATTTGTACTGGTAAGGTACCCCACTTTGCATCCATCACTGACAAAGGAAAAGGGCATGAATGATTTTGGCATTCAAAATTTAGTCAAGCGGATCTCGTTGAAACTTTCAATAGTAGATAGATGTTTCCATTGGCCATGACTCATGATGCAACAAACCTTCTTAAGGTATAGAGGCATCAAGTACATAGCGTATACAAACAACGTGATGAGAACCCTAGAGGATTGATGCTAACATGCTTATAGTCCACGTGCATTTCACATCTCATGGCATAATCATGAAAAGGACTTGGTCATGAAAAAATCACACTTGCCTTTGAGAAGTTAATGCTTTAAGGGTGTAAGAAGGATTAGAATTCTTGCTTTTGGCACCTTTGTACCTACATTCAAACACGAATAGCGTAAAAGAGTGGACACGGGAGACTGCTTGAATTGTATGAATATAGTTGATCACAAATATAGTACAAGAGTTAGTGTTGCAAAGTTTGCTTAGCTAGAGACTAACTCTTGACTCTGATACCTACACATAGCTCTCCGCCCACAGGTGGGCAACCTCCTACCCATGCTATTAGATTGATGCAAGGCTTACAGGGGTCTTGAGAAGAGTTTGTACACATTATTTGCGTAAGATGAGGTCTTGAACTTGTGAAGGATACTTTGGTTGACTGAAGGCCAAAATCTTGGTGATGACTGAGATCGTGAATGTGCACTACAAGGCTTGCCACCCTTTATAGCAGGGTGGTGTCAAGTTGACATCCGACCACAGAGGTAGAAGCTTGCATTTGTAACTGGTAAAATTTGTAGCTAAGGAACCTTCTTATATATAGTAGCCCCTCCATTACCTCCTACAACTAAGTCGTGCGTGTTTGTGTTGATGTAGAGAAATCCTTACTTTTGGGTATGCATGTAACTAATAATCCATGCATCGAAGCTATGATGTAGTGTTGTTTTCTGCATGCATGTATTAATGAAGGGGGATACCTGTTCTAGGCATTCCATGTTGCTATTAAGTCATAATGATGTAGCATCCGATGCAGGGATGTCCAAACTACCCAGCTAGGTAAAGCCCCATTCTCACTGGACTTAGCCTCGAACCAAGTAGTGTCTAGTCGCACTACACATGTGTTGACTAGTGTGGGTCAATAGGCATGCATAGCCTTCTTATGCATGCAGCACATAGTATTTTACAGCTCCGAGGTCTATTCCCCACATTAAGAAAGATGCCAGAACAAAATCTCGCTTGTACAAGTGAAGAAAAACCCTGCCATAAAACCTAGAAATATTTTTAGAGAAAACTCCCCATATCCTTATATGCTCCTAGGATCAAAATTGATTATGCCAGCTTGACCCAAAAACGGCGTAGTACTTGTCACCTCTACCATGAATATTGTAGTGTAGGAAGATTTACGACAATTCTTGCACCCGTCCTACGCCCACTCAACTACTAGTTTGGTGAACTAGTGTTGTAGTTATCTAAAACATTTATTGATATTTTATGGTTGTTCAGTTGACACACAGTTGTTGTGACCATTTGTCTGTTTCACTTGTCCATAACTAAATGCCATGCTCAAAGCACCATCACTTAGTGGATGATTTTTTTGTGCATGTACATGATTTGTCTGCTTGGCATGAATGTAGCTCATGTGATTGAATAACCATGGTATGAATCAAATACCTTCACCCATGTAAATGATGGTTCTAGCTAGGACATGGTCATGCGGTGTGACTTGTTGCAATCATGCAAGCCATGCATGTTTTGGATCACGCCCCTACTAAGTGAGCTTTTATAGCATGTTCTATGAATTGAACTTGAGGAGTTTTTCCTCCTTTAGTATGGTCTAATATTGGGGAAATCCTTCTGTCCCACGTGATGTCTCTGCTAAATTTTGGTTTGTACTTCATTCAAAAGCACCTTTGAATAGCATTATGGAAAAGGTAAATTCTGAAACTTCCAATGGTCATCATTTGTGCTGACAATGGATGTTATTGTGGTTTTTTTGTTGTTGTTTGGCGCTGCTTCTAATAACGGAAGGAATATGTGATTGTTTATAGAAATACGTGTTGGTTCTCCATTTAAAGTCCTTGATAGTATGACCATCTTAGACTTTGTCAAGATACCTTTTAAATGTCAAACATTTTATCTGGAACTTTTCATGACATGCTTTATGGAATTGCCCATGCAATTCACTACAAATAGATCATATGCTTGATGAGGCAATGTTGGCTAAATCTTAGTAGTTGAAACAACAGGGTTTGATCAACATCAATTTTTTTTGCACTTGGGATCTTATAACATATTTTATATCATCAGCACTATCATAGCTCATGGTCATGTAACGTTTGGCACTTGAATAAGTGGTGCATTCAACACCACTAACAAAAGCGTAACTCGCAACATTTGCCAAATGTTTTGGTTACATTCATGACAATGGTGCATTTCGCACTTTTTTTAACGATTTAATTGATTTACTCATTGACTATGCATTCCATATCACAGTAATCATACGATTATCACTCACATGAGTGCTATTATTATATTCTTTTATCAGTCATATTCTAGCCTCATCCATAAATTTTCAATGGACCATCCTTTGTGGTTTTCCAACATTGCGTCTGTGAAGAGTTCCATTCGCACTCACGTCCTTGTTTTGTCAAAATCCACTCACAAATGGCGTTTCGTGCATGCTTGGTGTATTTCTCACCCACGTGGTAAGGCAATCAACATTCATTCCGGTTATACATTTGTCGACCATAAGCAATGCATTTAGCACTAGGATCACACATGCCTTTGGCATTTGTGATTGAACTGCAATTGGAACGTTTCTAGTGTCCTATTCAAAATTGAAAACATTTGTACATGTAGCACTTGTGCTCATGCCCATATTGCAATTGACACTTACTTTGAGGATGTGGGTGTTGCACGTGTAACCTCATTATCGACAATCATTTAAACCAAGCGTGCATTTTGCATTGCTACAGCAAAGAGGTGACTTTAGGAGAGTGTACAACACCTACAATGCCTTTATTATCTTGTTTTCAGTCAAGAATGTGTCTCGATGCACGTCAATGATGCGGTTTTTAGCCCTACGTAAGTTGTAGTAGCTCTTTTCCAAAAACCAAATTTGTGTTCTAAAGGTAGAACGCATGTTGAGACATGTCATGGCTTTGATATTCACTCATCGTGGTTTTCACAAATAACCCCACACTCTGAGGTTAACTAAGAAAAACTATGCACCACTGGTGCTTAACTTTTGATGTGGGAACATTTTCAGTGAATTTCGTCCAAGACATGGGAAACTCTCTATTTTCCCCACTTTGTGCTTCAAAATGGAAAAGAAAGGAAAATTAAAAGTTCCAATTCTTGGAGGCGCCCAACTAGAGCCTAAACATTGTTTTTACAGCCCATCATCAAATTCACTACACTCTTTAGTAGACCACAAACATGTTCACTGTTCCAAACATATTTTAGCATGACTCAGATAGAATTCCTCAACTTGAATGGTCATGAAAATTGAAACAAAATTTGGCACATCAACCAGCCCCCATATTTTTTTTAATACTTTGCACTTTCCACTTATCATCATGTGGTACATTCAGAAAACTATTGGTCGTCCCCTTGTTCTCATGAATAAGAATGTGTCATAACACAACCATTCAAAACGTCTCAAAACATAGTAGACCCTAGATTCAGTTGCAAGTCGATTTTTACCATAGTGAACCCACGGCCAACAAGGTGCAATCACCAGTCCAACTAAAGATATGTTTCTTGTTTTTACTGCTTATTTCATTTATGCATTTGAAAAACATTAATTTACAACTCTTTTTTAGCTTGACACTAGCTTCCATTTCATCCAAAAAGAAAACCAAACGGTGGATCTGCTCTCTTGTTTGTGTGGAATGTGCAGGGTTAAAAAACAAACAACAGTTAAGAAATGAATGTATAAGAATGCGTCCCAGACTCAAACTTACATTCTCCTAGTAAACATTAGTCTTGTTGCGGACTACTCAACTTGTGGACATTGTGGGTGATTTCAACTCTGTATGTATGCATTTGAGGTATGTGTGGGACCATCCCATTGAGGAGGATGGAGGAAGCTTCCCTCCTTCCTTCCAGCCAAGGCCGTTGGCACATGTGAGGGGGGATTTGTCGGTTGCCTTTCCCTCCGGTTGTCAGCCTCATGAGGGGGGGTGAAGTGGGGGACACCTCTCGTCTCCTTCACTTGGGCTGTCATCTTTCATGACATTACAAGGGGAGTTGGAGAGGGGAGATTTTCTTTTCTCCTCCCTTGCCCAAGGGGAGAGAGCGGTGATCCCCCCTCTCCTTCCACCTTAGGCTATCGCCTCATGTTAGAGGGGGAAGGGGATCACCCTGTCTCTCCCCTTTGGCTTCTACTCTCTGTTGGAACCGTAGCTGAGTGGTAGAGGGAGGATGGCTCATCCCTTTTTAACCCATTTGTGCCATCAAGTTTCTGGACAAGGGGGACGGGTAGGGGGCACGCCCCTCTCCCCTGTGCTTTAGTAGTCGGCGCCTTGAACGAGGGGGGGTGTGTCTCCCTTTCTCCTTCCCCTCGGTAGAGGCTCTGTTGTGAATGGGGGGGGTGTATCTCCCTTTCCTCCCCTTCGGAGTAGCATGTGTCATGAACTAAGGAGGGGGGGCTCCTCTCCCTTTCCCTAAAGGCCGTCAACCCATATAAGATCGGGTGGTGAGAGGGTGTGTTCCCATTTCCTCTCCCTTGAGTCATTGGCCCACTTTAGAGGGGGGAGAGGGAGTCGTTCCTGCTCCTCCTTGGCTAGCGGCCTAGTCAGGAGTGAGGGGTGGGGAAAGCACCCCGTGTGCTCCCCATTAAGCTTTTAGCCAGAAAATGTCGAGGAGGGTGAGGGGGAGACGCCTCCCATTTCTCTTCTTGGTCTGTCTTCTCCTTGAGAGAGTGGTTCTTGGAGGCCCTACTTGGATGGGGAGCCTCCTTCTTCGAAAGAGTCTGGCATGAGGGAGCTATCTTGTGGGGTCGGTCATGCGTGCGAGAGTGATGTCTCTCATTAACTTGGACGGGCCTACGCGGGCTGGTTTTCCCACTATAGAATGTTTCCTTCCTTTTCCAAAAGTTTTCAGCTCTTTAGAGCTCTCTCCTTGTCGTTGTGGAGTTGACTCTTCATTACGCATTAATCAGGTGACATTTTCCTCAGGTCTAGAATCCTTGTGTAGTGATTGCCCCATCGACAAGGAGTGGTAGTTTGGATGAGGATGAGGCAGTTGGATGAACAGAGAAGTCATAGATTGTGAAATTGTGTCTTTGATGGCAATGTAAAAGCTCTGGGTTGATTTTTGACTAACTTTGATCCCCAAAAGGTAGGCCTTTCAAAATTGTTGTCCAAAGAGGAGGGAGAATTCTTTCCCTCTTCCATTTTGACTTAGAGTAATTGCGCCAGAATATCACATGTTCCTCATAAGGTATTTTTTCAAATATGGAACCTTAAGAGAAATCGTTCATTGTTGCCCATCCATGTGGGAATTGCACCCAAGCGGCCTACTAGAAGGGAGGAGGAGTTATGCGATGGATCTTCCATCGCGACACTCCTCTTACCTTAAGTCCTGCCTATGGACCAAATTGTGACAAGAGTCAAGGTAAAATACATTCTGATATTATCTTTTGGACCGAATCATCGAGACATTATTCTTGAGCCCCCAAACATAGGCAACTTTCTTCTTACGTTCATTTTTATCGTAGAAGTATTTAGTGTTTTACAATTTTTAGTAATCTGACACATGCGTTTGGAACATTTAGTCATGATGGATATTGATTATGGAGTTTATTTTGAGCATCTCATCATGTATATGCGTTCATTTTCTGAAGAAAGTTTTTCCTTCTCCCACATTGAGTGTAGATTTTGTGAATGTCAGAGTTGTTTCACATAATGTGATAGGGTGGATCTTACATGTCTCTTCAAATAATTTCATTTTCCTTGTTGGATTGATGTAGGTTTTATGTCATCATTCATACAGGCACATCATGATCAACTACCTTTGGTTAAAGTATAAAATATGTAATGATGTTTCATTTTCAAGTTTTTGTATGCTTCATTTTCATTTTCTTGGAATATTTTCGAAATAACATAAACCAATGTGTCAGGAAATGTACGTAACCATAACAATTTCTTGATACATGGTTGTTTATAATTTCTTGATGCATCGGTTTATGTTATGAGGGAAATAATCCATCTCAAACATAAGTTATGGTAGTGAGTTTCCGGAGAACAGAGTTCTCTTAGGCTTTGTGATGAGAAATGTTACTAACCTACCAAAAAACTCAAAAGGCTACTTGATGAATTTCAAGTAGAAATGTTTTACTGACGATGCTATTTGAAATTTTCAAGAAACTGTTAACATTAATATATTTAACAATTCAATGTTTGAACATATCTCTCTACCAGCTCTTAGAATTGTTTTTGGTTAGTTTATGTCCCAAGCACATGATGCTTGCCTTAGATGCTTGGAAGTTTGTGGGTTACATGAATGGATGCTTACTGTTTTCTTAGACTTGCTTTTTATGACACACAGTTGTAGTCTTAGAGGATAAATATTATAGAAAAAAAAATCTATTCGAAACTGGAATTCAAACCTTTTAGCAATGAACTCATTCCTTTTCATAAACAAATTCGAAAAAAGATATATTTTTTACATTGAGATTCATATATATATTTGAATAGGTTGTATTGTTTTTATATTTTTTGTTTTATTTAATTATTTTAATTTTTTTACTTCCCTTATGAATACATCAATTGTATTGGTTTTTTTATCAGCATATTTTCATTAAGATGTGTTTGTGAGCACATGCCACACCATTGAATTTAAGTGATGTGTGGGGAATATTAAGTTTTGAAGGAAAAAGGAAATACAAAAGTGTCAAGTAAGTATTGATATCTGAATTTTTCCCCTAATTTTCAAGAAATCCTATAAAAAATAGGCTAATGTAGATAAATTTTCATCATGCCTGATTAGTTTGAAATCTTTGGGAAAATCAATTTCAATCCCCTTTTTCCAGTTTATTCTCAATTGTGAAGACTGTTTTCTATGATTTTTTGAATAGTCTATGTATTATGCATTGTAATTTTTTCGAAAGTGCAAACTATGATTTTGCTGATGTGTATGTATTCAAGTTAAAAACAACAATGATGCAAAGTAATTTCTTGGAAAATTCTGTGTTTTCATTTCTTCTTATGGTACATGATGTATGTCGATTTTGAAACTCATTTTTTTGTTTATTTTGTGATTAAGTAGCTCACATTGTGTGGATTGTGCTGTATGAGCCAGAAAAGCTCCATGCACTCTTCTGGCTCCCATGCCGCTGTTGGCACTAAATTGCTCAATAACTGTACGTAAGATATCTATTTGTTTGAGACTTGCTTTTTTGGGGTTTGTGTAGACACCTAATTGTCATCTTTTCAGGTTTCTGATGGTGTAGTCGCACACGTCATTCCCGGGCGGATTCGGCTGTTCAATCTGTCGGGTTTCTTGGCGCAGTTCTCGTTGTTGAGGCTGCCTTTGCCGGCACGAGCGTTCTCGGTCGTTCTGCACACCTCATCTTGAACCGTTTTGGATCGTCCTTATGCCTCGCGCGCATTCAGCCAAGAGACGAGCGTGCGCCTGAAGCCCGAACATGTGCGAGAGGTATGTCACCACTTAAGAGGCCAAGGTTCATTTGTTGACCTCGATCCATGGATAAGACGAAAGATCGGCGACTAGCCAACAAAGCTGCGTATCGATATCTGGTCCGTTGGCACTGTGGCTATCGCCCGTGTGAAGCATACGGCGCTTTTGTCCTGTAATACATCGTGCCTTCCTTCTGGGCTTCCTTCACACAGGTCGGCGGTGAGACCAAACAGTGCAGATCGTTTCTCCGGCAAAGTCGCTCAGGCCTCCAGAAGCTGGCGGGATAAGAGCGACAAACGCTCCTGCTGGCGATTTCCGGACACGGCGACAAGGGCCGAAAAACCGATGCCCTGATAATCCACTCTTTTTACAACGGTCGCAATTCCCGCTTCCGCATTCTAATTCAGATTCTCACCGCGCGTGCAATGCAAGGTCTTGTATCTACTAGAGAGAACCGTTCTCACCCGTGACTATGCGCTGTTTTACCCCCACTTTTGCAGGCATTCCTAATGTTTGTGGAAATTGTTGGTGACTGACCGCAGTCCTCGCTTATTGCAGGGAGGAATTGTGGCCACTTCAGAACCACCGTCCTAGTGATAAGCGATAGTGGAGATGCGAATTTCAACAGAATCGAAGGACGACATAGTCTGGATCCTGTTAAGTTGATCGAACCTCATTCACTTTTCGTTTCATCATCAGCGTCTCGACTGTCGGCAATCGCTTCTTTTTACCTTTCGATAAACGGAAACGGTTTCCATGACGCTGGGAGCCGTTCTGTGTTGGCGTAAACGGGGAACCAGCGGGGATTTTGTCGATTTCCCTTTCAGCTGATCCAGCAGAACTTAGCGGCAACCGACACCTTTGAGGGAGTCGCAAGAGACGTCGCAGTGGAAAAGCCGCCAAAACGAGCCTCATCAATTATTGGTTAAAGAGAATCAGAAGCAGATATTGGACGTCCGTTCAGGGCCCAAAAAGCCAATCCTTCTTTGCCGGCAACTCGAAACCTGGACTTGTCGCAGGAATCATATTTCACATTTATGTCATGGCTTGCTGTGAGTATGTACACAGGGAACGTAACTTGAACTTTATTCATATGTGCAGAGAGTGATTAAATATGCAATAAGAAACAAACCTCTTATGGGTTGCGATGGGTTTGACGGATTCCATCATGCTTTCCGTGAAGAAAAGGCTGGAATCAATTTTCGGAAATCGACCGACAACAGCCTGTCGAAACAGTTGAAACCAGTATTTCTTTCCCAACCTATACGACCATATGGAGAAGGTGAATTATCAGGGCAAGATACGAAAAAAGCCTTGATTATGAAACACCCTAATTCCACAGCAATGTTTTGAAATGAAGGGTCCATACATCCTAATTCCTTCCTTTTTACATCGCTAGCCAGCTCAAATACACCAGAAGCATAGCGCACCACCTTAACCAGGCCGAAACACTACGCTATCAAGTGAAATTCTATCAATTTCCGTCTCCCCAATGACCGCCAGAATTTTCACCTTCCACCCAAATATTTTGTTAAGAAAATCACAAAACAATTTGGCGAAAGCCTCCCTCACATAATTTGGGGGTCACAGGTTTTGCTAAGGGTTGGGTTCCTCCTTGGCCTTGTGGTAATGGGGCTTGGGAGACTCCCTTTCAGAAAATGCGTAGTTCAGTCTCCTTTATCGGTTTTCTCGTGCAAAAATATACCTAAGTGAAGCGTAAACCTATTGGATATGAAGCAAGAAAATGGCGAGTCAACAATGGTGTCACAAAAAATCATGTCGATTACATAAACAAAAGAGTAATATTCATCATCTTTCCACCTTCCGAATTTTGCCAAAAAGGTTTTTTATTGTTACAATCATAAACATGTTGAAAACACACCATAGATTTGAATAGCCCATTTGAGTACAGACGAACAGTCTACTTTCTCTTAATGTTTTTTCCATGTGATAGAAAATATGGGTTAGGGGGAGATATTTCAGTATTTCCAATCGGATGTTTTCGAAAAATGATGTATCTTGCACTTTTAGAGGTCATTAAATCCTTTGGTACATGGTCAAGGTGGCATTAATGGTAAAAATTATTTTTTTTAACAATAAGATAAATATGGAAGAAATAATGATATTATCATGTTCATTAGATGAATGTACGTAGGCTAGCAATGTAAAGGAGTAAGAAAATGGACAGTAGACGTCAAGCAGTTTGAAACATAGTCCTCAACGTAAGGGATGTAAAACGCTAGGCTATGTACGCAGATTTCCCAGTTTCTTACTGTACGTGTAGATTACAAATCGTTTTTTCCCATCGTCGAGTGATGGCATGGCCACACCAGAAGAGCGCTCTCCTTCTTACTCGTGGCGCGCTTTGGCCAACGGGAAGGGGCCCGCACGGTCTTATACGTCGTCACATGATGTGATCATCCGTCCCATCGAGACTTGCAGCTCTCTGACCGGCGATCGCTGGTGCACGCGCAGGGATTGACAGCAGAGCCATCTGCGGTTAAAACGCGAGTCGTCGCACCCCAGAAGCCAGGCCGGAATTCCTCCTGCGCCACTCGCTGCTGGGCCGGTGGCCGTTGCGTACCTAGTTGGTGGGCTACCGAACCGAGGAGGAGACGTCCGGGCAGGAACCCAGCATCGCGACGCCCAAACGCGAAGGCGGCGCATCGGCGACGATGGCGCACGATGGAACCAACACGAGCCCGGTGATTCGGCCCACCACCGGCAGAATCGGCAGCATGCGCCTCAGCAAAAGTACGGGGTTGCCAACGGGCCTCCACGGCCTCCTGGTAGAGTTCGCGGCGGCGGCGGCAAATGCGGGTGCTGTGGCGCGTGCGGCGGAGATACTTGTCGCACCGGCCTTGGGCATGGGCATTGGTTTTGGGCTGCAGCACGAGGACACTCTATCGCTGTCTTGCCGCTACACCAGCTGGACCGCTCCTCCCCCTCGCGGCATCTTCCGCCTCACCGCTGACGACGACGACGACGACGATGACGACGACGACGACGACGACGATGAAGACGATGACAACGATGAGGTGGAGGAGGAAGAGAACGACGGACAGGAGCAGCAGAAAGAGGCGGATTGGCAAGGCGGGCTGTTGCTTTCTCCACCCTGTCGTAGCCTAGAGCAACAGAGCATCGGCAGAAGAGCCTTCTCGTGGAAAGGTGTGTGTGCACATCAGTGGTGTACCGAGTTGAAAGTCGACTTGCCCGTT
>SZWC01001702.1:107242-118133 GCA_023375785.1 Penium margaritaceum | reverse complement strand
TCATGTACTGCATCCATCATGTAGAGACAGCTCCCTCTGTCACCTGTGAGTCGACTCCCTCCCTCAAAGACGAAGTGATGTCTCCGGCTACAACTCCTCTCGTGAATCTGCATCGCGTAGGGTATGCCAATCCTCGCGTGACTGCCAAGGGTCCCAACTCACGGTCTCTCCTGCCTCCGCACTGCCGCAATGCATCTGTGTACGCCGGAGGAACGGGAATGGACGAGCAGCACGCGCGCGTGGATGAAGTGGCGGAGCCGGCCTCGGAGGCCGGATAGAGCACCCTGAGGCAGAGGGGTGTACCGCCGGAGGAGGAGAGCTGGAACGACGAACCGGATCACCACTCGCAGATGAAGATGAAGATGAAGATGGGGTAAGTGAGTCGGGTGGATGAAAGTGCGTGATGGCAGTAGAAGAAGGAGGAGCGATGATGGGGTCGACAGGAGCGAGGATGGCGGAAGCCGAAGGCACGGTCATCTCTCCTCTGACAGTGTCTCCAACGGACGTCATACTCGGAGCACGTACAAGATGCTCCCCAAGCATAGGTGTGCCAGATGCTGCTGGCGCAGGGGTCGTGCCGATAGTACTGATGCTGCCATCCTCTGAGAATCGCTCATGCGCTGCCATCATCTCCCGCTGCAGCATCACTACACGCTCCTGCAGGTCGGCGTAATCTGCCTCGGACATGTCGAGGTGGCTGATGTCGACCTGGTGTAGAATAAACTCTGCCTCACTGGATGCTGCACATGCAGACTGCACAACTCGTGAGTACAANCAGCATATAACCCGGGGACATCTCTGAGAACTGCTGCTCTCAAGAACGCCTCAACCTCCAACAGACTAGCCGGTCGACTTTGCTCGTGTACTGGGACCACTGTCGGGCAAGTATGAGTCCCGTGCGCCAACGCCCCCGGAAATCCGTGTGGGGTATCCCGATCCGCGCGTGACTCATGTGCCACCGCCAGGCCGCTATCGGTCGGAGTCGCAAGTGGCACTGCCAAGGCACATGAGATCTGCACTCCTCGTGATGCAACCTGTTGCTGTAGAACGTCCGGCTGCTGTCCCAGCGTGGATGTCGACCTCGATGACACGCATATCTCCTGCACTGGAACCTCCGCACTACTCGTGTGAGCCTGCTGCACACACTCCGCCAAAACTCCCAAAGATGCATCCCGATCCGTACGGGACCCGTGTGCCACCGCCGGGCCGCCACCGGTAGGAGCCGCCAGTGGCACCGCCCCGGGACGCTGGACCCGGACACCTCCTCACGCAAGCTGGTGCTGTAGAAGATCTGGATCCAGCGCGGACGTGGAGGTCGAGCTCGATGATACGCAAGTCTGCATCCTGACCTCCATGTCGGGATCAGACTCACTCCCCCTCGACCCAACTGCGGATCTTGTCGCTACTGTCGCATCACGCAATGCGCGGTGACCACACTCCCCCTCGACAAGTACAGCAATGGAGGTCGAGGAGGTGGAGGATGTATCCACACCGGTGCGAGCATGCCGTGTGGAGCGCTGACGACGACGTTGTAGAGTCACTCGACTGGAACGACTGCTCGAAGACAAGTCATCGCGGGGTGGCGGCGTGGTCACAGCAGAGTGGAGGATCGAAAGGATGGTGTCAGCCTGGGACTGGCTGGCAGGTGAAGCTGAAGGGACACCATCGGATGAAGGAGGAGATGATGGNCATGCAGACTGCACAACTCGTGAGTACAACGCCATCTGCATCTCTGATGCTCGAGACGATGGAACTGGTGCTGCTGCATCCTCCTAGGGGTCAACCAAGCTCGCAATGTGCCGAGACGCTGGAACATCGGATGCAGCTGCAGGTGTCACATCCACATCGCAACTCGTGTCTGTCATGCGAGGAGTGAGCGGTCCCATGCCGAGAGAGAAGGAGAAGGAGGTGCCGTCAGAGTCCGTAGAGCATGTGGAAACGTCGTCCGTGTAGGTGCTGCCACTCTCAGTATCCATGTCAAAAGCAAGGTCACTAGCAGGTGAACACGAAGGTGCACAACTCAGCTCCTGCTGACGAGGTGACTCCATCTGCATGTAGGGATCTGCACCACTGTCGTCAACTGCCGCCATAGTGGAAACTGGTGTGTAGGGCTCCGACTCGACAATGCCCGTCAAGGCGACCAGCAAGCGCAGCTGGCCCTCACGCACTGTCTCGCCTGGAAGACTGGTCGCTGCCACCTGCTCGATGATAGAGTGAGGACCATCATCTGACTCCGGCATGTATGTCGCTACTCCGTGTGTACTAGAACCCGGAGGCTGTGGGAACCTGAGCGACACCTCACGCTGAAGCAGGTCCACAAGTAGCGCAGATGAGGCGGTGGAGCCTGCTGTGTCTGCTGCAGCATATAACCCGGCGACATCTCTGAGAACTGCTGCTCTCAAGAACGCCTCAACCTCCAACAGACTAGCCGGTCGACTTTGCTCGTGTACTGGGACCACTGTCGGGCAAGTATGAGTCCCGTGCGCCAACGCCCCCGGAAATCCGTGTGGGGTATCCCGATCCGCGCGTGACNATGTATCCACACCGGTGCGAGCATGCCGTGTGGAGCGCTGACGACGACGTTGTAGAGTCACTCGACTGGAACGACTGCTCGAAGACAAGTCATCGCGGGGTGGCGGCGTGGTCACAGCAGAGTGGAGGATCGAAAGGATGGTGTCAGCCTGGGACTGGCTGGCAGGTGAAGCTGAAGGGACACCATCGGATGAAGGAGGAGATGATGGAGGAGATGTGGTTGAAGAGGCCGTGAACGAACGAGTAGCAGAAGCACGCTCAGTGACAACGAGGTCACAAAGCCGCTGCACCGTCTGCCGTAGGCCGCGGATCTCGGTGAATATGCTCGCCAGAGGTCCAGCTAGGGGATCTACCAACGCCGGCAGATCCGTGTGCTGTGGAGGACATAGGCTCGGACGAGGCTGTAGCCAAGGTGGATGCCAGCCGGGAGGGCGCGTCCAACAGCGACGCCAACCATGACGTCCATCACCACAGTAGTAGCAGGCGAATGCGCACGGCGCCTGCTCACTCGTCCGCGTACTCATCTCGTGCGCTGGACGATGGATAGGTGCCGAGGGCACCTACTCCCGGTGGTAAACACCAAGCCACGGGAGAGAATGAGGTCCGTAGGTACTATCACGCCTGGAAGTCACGGCGTCCGGGTCAGCAAACGTGACCAGACGGGAACAGCTGCAATACCACAGCACACCCGGAGACGAGAGTCTGACTAGCTGCGGCGACCAATGCTGCTGCCACAAATGGAGCTAAGACTGCTCCAAGACGAGAAGGGGTGGCGGCTGCAGGTGTGGCTGCCGCTCCANTTTTTTTTTTTTTCTTCTTTCGCTCTGCACGCCGTTGCACGTTGGTGCTTCTGTTGCTGCTGCTGCTCCTGCGGCTGCTGCTGCTGCGGCTGCTGCTGCTGCTGCTGCTAAAGCTGCTACGGCTGCTGCTGCTGCTTCTGTTACTTCTGCGTCGCTGCTTGTTGCTGCATGCTACTGCTTCTGCTCGCTACTGCTGCTCGCTGCTGCCACGGCCGCAGCTAGTGCTGCGTCGCTGCTGCTCGTGCACGCTGCTGCTGCCAGCGCGTGCTGCTGCTGCTGCTGCTGCTGCTGCTACTGCTGCTGCTGCTACTCCTGCTACTGCTACTCTTGCTGCTGTGTGCCGCTCACAGCCCCTGTGGCGTTCACGTGCAGTCGCTTCGCGCTCCCTCACGCTGCTGCCGGCGTGGCGCCACGTGGCGCGTTCTCTTCGCGTTCCGCCCATTGCTGCTGGTTCTGCTGCTCACACGCCCCCCTGTGCTCTGATACCAAATTGGAAATAATTTTAGGGCATGCATGCCCATGCAAGAACAAACATGAGCTCTGTGTGTGAGTGCGATACAAGACGGCAAGAATTTGGCTAAGTCTGGAACGCTGAGTATAAAGAACAAGGAGGAGTTTACAAATGAGCCCCTAGCAGACTTATACAGGGGCACCGGCAGCTAAGTGCACCGGGCCCCGTCACCCCTGCTGAACCCAAATGAGTCAACAGGGAGAACACACTGCATACACCTCGAGAGTAACAAAGGTGGTCTCCTCGAGGCAACGGAACAGCTCGCCGATTGCCCGGGTCTCGACCACCGAGAGAAAATGAGCAGTGTCAAAACATCTCGGAATCAACGTCCAGACATCACAGACGGCTTTCCGAACATCGGAAGCCCCACAACAGCCATCGGGTCTCCTCGTCGCACCGGTACAATCAACCGGGTGCGCGGGTCTCAACCCACTGAGAAAACTCTCCTGCCTCCTGACAAGCCCACATGGCTGTCGGAACGCATCGACCGCGTCTCGCCAGCGCTGTCGTAGGTGCTGGAGAAGTCTCGGTGCAGTCCGGAGGCCCGTCGTGTCGTCACGCCCTCCTCTGCCATATACNGAGGGGGGGGTCCGGCTTGTCCGGCCCTCCCTCCCGTGCACTACTCGCTCGCTCGCTCGCTGATCGAGCGAGCAAGAGAGAGCGAGAGAGCGACGAGGGGGGGGGGGTCCCTTCCGCCCCTCTGACCCGGCCCCCCGTCGGTCGGCCGACGGGGCCGAGGGGGCCCGCGAGACCGGCGGGCCCCCTCTGCAGGGCCCCTCGGAGGGGGTTTGGCGGGGCCCTCCGAGGGCCCCCTTGAGGAGGGGAGGAAGGAGGGAGAGGGAGTGGGGTGGCGAACGGGGTCGACAGGCCCCCTCAGAGCCCCCCCCCTTCAGAGGAGGGCTGCGAGGCCCTCCTCGCAGCGGCAGCAGCAGCTACAGCGGCAGGTGCAGCTGCTGCGGATGCTGCTGCTGCTGCTGCTGCCGCTTCAGCTGCTGCTGCTGCTGCTGCTGCTCTGCGCAGCAACTGCTGCTGCTGCTGCTTGCTGCTGCGGATCTGCGCTGCCTTGTTTTTTTTTTTCTTCTTTCGCTCTGCACGCCGTTGCACGCTACTGCTTCTGCTGCTGCTGCTGCTGCAGCAGCTGCTGCTGCTGCTGCTAAAGCTGCTGCTGCTGCTTCTGTTACTGCTGCGTCGCTGCTTGCTGCTACACGCTGCTGCTTCTGCTTGCTACTGCTGCTCGCTGCTGCCACGGCTACCACGGCCGCAGCTAGTGCTGCGTCGCTGCTGCTCGTGCACACTGCTGCTGCCACCGCGTGCTGCTGCTGCTGCTGCTGCTACCGCTGCTGCTCCTACTCCTGCTGCTGCTACTCCTGCTGCTCTGTGCCGCTCACAGCCCATGTGGCGTTCACGTGCAGTCGCTTTGCGCTCCCTCACGCTGCTGCCGGCGTGGCGCCACGTGGCGCATTCTCTTCACGTTCCGCCCACTGCTGCTGCTTCTGCTGCTCACACGCCCCCCTGTGCTCTGATACCAAATTGGAAATAATTTTAGAGCATGCAGGCCCATGCAAGAACGAACATGAGCTCTGTGTGTGAGTGCGATACAAGACGGCAAGAATTTGGCTAAGTCTGGCACGCTGAATATAAAGAACAAGGAGGAGTTTACAAATGAGCCCCTAGCGGACTTATATAGGGGCACCGGCAGCTAACTGCACCGGGCCCCGTCACCCCTGCTGAACCCAAATGAGTCAACAGGGAGAACACACTGCATACACCACGAGAGTAACAAAGNATGGCTGTCGGAACGCATCGACCGCGTCTCGCCAGCGCTGTCGTAGGTGCTGGAGAAGTCTCGGTGCAGTCCGGAGGCCCGTCGTGTCGTCACGCCCTCCTCTGCCATATACCCCGAATGTGGGTATATCGGTAAACTAGCAGTGTCGGTCGTGACGGGTGGAAGCCACACAAACCAACAGTGAGCACTTAAGCACCAATACCAACACCCCCCCTGGTGTTAAAATTGATCAAGTGTTGACTTACCAATGCATCACTCACTGTCCACTGGTCTCCATACATCCACACATCGTGGCATAGGTAACTGACCCAAATTCCTACACTCCACAATCATTGTATAATAAAGTGTTATCCTGTATCAACAGAATTCTCAATAACCACAAACACGAATGCATGTAACTAGAGCCCACACATACATTCCTTGTCAAACATGAAACAACTCAAGTTGTTTTCATGAGGTAGAGGCATTTTTGTGAACGGCCGATGTTCACTTTTCTGTTCACTTCCCAATACACTTTCTTCTACACAGTCTCAAGGGAGAGGTGATTGTTGATGTATGTGATGTGGAAAATCTTGCATGTGCATTTGGTTCTGTGGATGTTTAGGTTAGTTACTGGGTGCTGATCCTTGTCGATTCATGCTGCTAAAATTGTTCCAATAGCAGCCGCTCTTGGATTTTATTCCGGTGAGGTCTGGGTTGACCCCAAGGGTGGCGGTGACTTTGCCTCGTACGTGGTGCATGAGGTGGGGCCCGCTCACCGGTCTAATGCCTTGCTCCACCAGACTATCCAGCTCTTCTTGATTGATCTAAGTGAGCTTGCACCTACAACCATGGCGTTTCTCCCACTCCTACTTCCTCTGTCCCATGCTGGTGCTCGTTCCCTCACACATTCATACTACCTACTGGTATCAGAGCAGTGTAAGAGACAGGTGTAATGTTTTCCCTTGATCGCATCATCTTGCGACACTGAGAAGAACCAATCCATAGGACACTCCCGTCGCCAGTCTACGTCGCAGCTTGGAGGGGCATGGAAACCGCATCAAATTCTCCATCGCCCTCTTGGCCTTCGACGTAATCTGTGCCACTCCTAGGTGAACAATCCTTGTCCCCTCCACATAGCCCGTGTTGAGACCGTGCCCCGTGAAAGAAGCAAAGGGCTGAGCAATGGGGTACCCTCTCATAACTCGGGCACTCTGACCCACACCTGCGCATACCCTCATCCCTTTTGCTTCCACCGGCCTCTTGTAGCCGCTTGGCCCTCCGCCGCTACATTTGTGGCACGGAGCCGGCTGCTCGTTTGTAATGGGCACTTTCATCTGCCACTCATTCCGGCCATCCTCAACTATACTTGTGACAAGTGCTGCGATGACATCTGCTGCAGCGTACTCCACATCTGCTGCAGCCAACATCCACACGTCTTCAGCAGCGCAAGTGCTACTATGATCCCTTCCTAGTGGTTGTGCCGCCAATAGCTCAGCCACCCTGGCATCACCACCCAAGTCCCCGCCAATATACTCACCCTCAGACAAGAGGCTGCTATTGCAACAGACTACATAGCCTGGTAGGAAGCAGATTAGCTGAGTGACGCGATTCGTGAAAACTGCCAGTGACACCACGTCCACATGCTTGGAGAATACGATCCTGACGAGGCCACTGCTGAATACGAGCGTCATTTGGAAGAAATCAACAGCCAAGTCTGCACGCCTTACGGTATCTCCGCCTGCGGGTTCAATGACACACCTGGTATACAAGGGCCACTGGTAAGGCCCCGCCCAGACTCTGCTGCTCCCTCCACCAGTGGTTCATACCCCCACCAATCGCAGTCGCAGTCACAGTCGCAGCCGCAACCGTGACAGTTACTTCCTCAACAAACTCAGTCACAGCGTGATATTCAGGGGCCTGCCATCCCACTCTTGCGGGAGGGTCAGGCCGCCACAGAAGCAATGAGTCTCTCTTGTGCCGTTCTAGATGCAGATGCAGCTGCAGTAGTCATGTTTGCAGCTACTGCATGTGTCTCACGTGCACCCGCTGCCACGGCCGGAGGGCGTACCGATGAGGATGTTCCTCATGCAGCATCTACTTTTGGGCCACTGGCAGCAGCAGTTGTAAACTTGGCCACTCAGGTGTCAACAGTGGCAGGAGCAGTTGCAACAGACACACGCACAGCAGCCAGAGCAGCCTCATCTGCTGTCTAATCCATCAGGTCTGTCACCCTCTCATCCGCCGTCTTCACCGCAGAGACTACCTTTCCCACTGCCAACCGTGTCTACACCCTTGTGGTGGAGTGTTCAGCTGTATCGGCCGTCTCCACCTGTGCACTCACTAGTTTTCTATGTCTCGTGGTCTCAGTCACATCTTGGGTCTCAGTGTTCTCGGCCTCGGCTGTGGCATCGATGCCACCCCTTGTTGGCTTCCTGCCAATTCCTCCACGGGGTATGCACCTACATACCTGTCTCTAGGCTCTTTGTGGAGTTGCATGGTATTCTCCTTCTCTTGGCGCTCTGTTGCATATTCCATTCACATCATAAGCTTCACTTCATTCTTCCCATGCCTGATGGGGCAGAAGAAACTCTCCTAAAGTTTTTCTTATGCTTCCATCCTCTCTCTCTCTCTCTCTCTCTCTCTCTCTCTCTCTCTCTCTCTCTCTCTCTCTCTCACTGTGCCTCATCACACGAAATCACAAGGCAGAAATTACAGATGTTCAAGATCAATTGCAATGAACACGTTTCGCATTAGAGCTGGCCGATGGTTGTCAGCGTGATGCTGAAACTCAGCGGCAGAGATCGTCGAATACGTTGCTGATCTAGTCATGCAGTGCCTCATTGCATTATGTAACCCTGCTGCTACTGCTATTGCTGCTGCCGCTTGCGATCCAGACACCGCTAGCACCTCTAATCCCACTAGTTCTTGAGGGGCCACTGGCTCATCTTCCATTGGTCCCACTGCTGCCGGCGCTGCTGTCAGCATGTGTCCTCCCTGTTGTTGTGTGTGTCGTACACAGCTTACGGTGACCCCTCGGCTCATGTCCATTCACGTGCAGATCCCTGAGACAGGCGACGGCGGCAGCAGGTCGGCAGCCGGTGGCGACGGGCGCCCAGAAGACTTCCGTATTTTGTAGACTCGTGCTGTGTCAGAGCACGTAGGCGTGCAGCCTATCAGGATGTAGATCTCGTCGACGTGGCCGTTCTGGTCCAAACGGCTCGTCGTTCTGACGAGTTTGCAGGGAATTGTGACCAAAACTGTGTTTTTGCCACTGTTTTGTCCTGATAGAAAAATAGCGCCGTTGTGCGCCGTGCGTGTGTGTGCATCCACTAGGTCCGTGGCACTATATAGGTTGGCCAGACCTCAGTTGTCATTTCTCTCTGCACATTTCAAATATTTGCAGCATTCTGACACTTGTGTTTGTGTCCCTAGCCAACCCCTTGCTGTTCTCACCTCCACCTGTGTGTNATTCACATCATAAGCTTCACTTCATTCTTCCCATGCCTACTGGGGCAGAAGAAACTCTCCCAAAGTTTTTCTTATGCTTCCATCCTCTCTCTCTCTCTCTCTCTCTCTCTCTCTCTCTCTCTCTCTCTCTCTCTCTCTCTCACTGTGCCTCATCACACGAAATCACAAGGCAGAAATTACAGATGTTCAAGATCAATTGCAATAAACACGTTTCGCATTAGAGCTGGCCGATGGTTGTCAGCGTGATGCTGAAACTCAGCGGCAGAGATCGTCGAATACGTTGCTGATCTAGTCATGCAGTGGCTCATTGCATTATGTAACCCTGCTGCTACTACTATTGCTGCTGCCGCTTGCGATCCAGACACCGCTAGCACCTCTAATCCCACTAGTTCTTGAGGGGCCACTGGCTCATCTTCCATTGGTCCCACTGCTGCCGGCGCTGCTTTCAGCATGTGTCCTCCCAAATGACCCAAACCAAACCTGCGGCAATACATTCATGGACTAAGTGATGCTGAACATTGATGTGTTTTGTGCAAGAATGATGCATTCCATCACTCTGCGATTGCTTTTATGCTTTGGTTTCCACAGTGCAAGGTGATGCAGCGGATAGGAGCACATAGCTGCTGTAGCAAGTGGCAAAGTCAGACAGCCTCACATGTGCTCACACCAAGAGCTAAATACATAGGCTTGCTTATCTCCTTGCTACACTCCCTTGTGTACAGCTTTTCCAGGCGATGGCAGTGCCACCAACCAGAAAGCTTTAGCTCGTGTGACTGTGTGTATCTGCATTATGTGTCCTATCACTGCTTGTAAATCCATCAACAACAATTCAGGTCTGTGCTGTGAAGTACAGGCCCAAGCGTGGGGTGAAGAGGACGCCTCGTATGACACAAAGTGCTGCCTAAAGGTGTTGCTCTCTGGGACACTGATAGAATTGCGACAGAAAGGTCACGGCAAAGGCTAATGTTTGTCACGTGTGGTTGTGGTAAGGTACACGAGAGAACCAATGCTGCGTAGGTAGTCCGTAAGTTTAATTTCTCCCGCAGCTTGAAGTTCTTCATTGTTTTAGGAAAGGTCTGTCCTGCTGTGTTCATTGTTGTGGAAGCTGAGGGAAGAGTAAAAAGCAAGGACAAAGCACTCCCCCAGACTGCAAACATATGTAGCCCGGTGTACATGAAATTTCCATTTTGAGTGATCACCTTCAGTTTCTATGCCCAAGACGACCCGGGTCGGACCAAGATCATTCATTTTGTAAGATGATTGGAGGAGGATTTTGGCACCTTGACAAACAGCTTGACTGGAAGATGCAAGGAGCAGATGATCCACGTACACAAGGATGGAAACAAGTGAGGGAGATGGTGCACTAAGAAACAATGTAGGGTCCACAGTGCTTCCAGGAAAGCCACATTTCTCAAGCATGGATGTGATCTCCTAGTTCTAGCAGTATGGCAACTCCTTGAGGGTGTACAAGGCCTTGAGTAGTCGCCACACCTTGCTGGTGCCATCTGTGAAACTAGGAAGTTGGTCATGTAGATCCATTCATCTATCGTACCATGAAGGAAGGCATTGTTCACGACCATTTACTCAAGTTCCTGCTTTTGTTGGGCAACAAGGATGAGAAGGGCTTGTGTTGTGGTGTATCGGCCTACAAGGGCAAAGGTCTCATAAAAATCAATGCGAAGAATCTGGGAGAATCTCTTGCCGTGAGTCATACCTTGTATCACAGTATTGTGTTGTCTGCCTTTCCTTTTTGATGGTAGAACCACTTGGTTGAAGCAACTTGTCTTCCAGGGGGAAGATCGAGAAGGTCAT
>SZWC01001702.1:82699-92770 GCA_023375785.1 Penium margaritaceum | reverse complement strand
ATCCTCAGAAGAGGAGTTGGGTGAAGTGCCTTGCTCCGAGACAACAGGAGCGACAGGATGAGTAACACACATCCCTCCCCAAATGAGAGAGCAGGGCAAGGAAGGCAGCGGAAGCAAGGCGACTGAGATCCCTCTCAAACACAAACTCAAAGAACAGCACATCACGAGACTCAATAAGACGACAATGAGAGGGGTTCCAAAAGCGCTAGGCCTTGGATTGGGTAGAGACGCCAAGAAAGATGCAGAGGCAGCCACGCCTAGACAATTTACCCTCACGTGAGGGCAAACTATCCACTGCATTTTCCCTTGAGCATCGTCAAGACAATCAGAAGAGAACGGGGGAACAAAGGATGCATAATTGAGGCCATGAGCAGGACAAAGACGCAAGAGGTTATCAACAGCAGTAGTGTTAATGTGACAACGACAACGATGGAGGAGCCGAGTGTGCTCTAGAGAGAGAAAGAGATGGGGCGACGTGTACAAGAGCAGACATAGCCAAAGACAAAGGGATAGACAATGGCACACAAAGCAGACGTTTGCAACAAAGTCCATGAAGCATGGAATGACCAGAGGACTGCAAGAGGACAGTGCCAACACCGCGGCTAGAGACAAAATCCATGCCCTGGTCATCAAAGGTTGCACAAAATGCAGGTTGACCTCAAGATCAGGCACATACATAACATCTGGAAGGGACAAGTCCCCCTCCGGTCCCACAAAACAATCAACACCAATACCATGGACAGGCAACAGCTGACTGGAGCCTGTACAAACGACGCGCACAGGACCAACGGGGCCAAGGGAGATGAATGCGGCATGGAAGAAGGTCATGTGGTGTGGCCCCAGAATCAATGATCGAGAAAGTGGAGAAAGCACGCGTGGACAGCAAAACACAGAAAACAACAACAATGCTAGAGACAGCAATAGGTTAGTTAGTCAACACAGAAAGGGAACAAGGGCAGGTGGCAACATGCTAATGTTCAACCCAAAAGGGATCAGCCAGGAGAAGCTTCTGTGGGGCTCCAAAACCTGTACCAAAGCTGACAGTTAGCCTGACAATTAGGAGAAGATGTGTTTTTCAAAACAATCTCACCCTTGTTGGAAAGGCAGAGCATGTCGGTGAGGATGTCGTCTCGTTTTTCAAGACCTTGCTCAGCAGCCCTGGTGTCCTCATGGGTGCCATCGGTCTAGGGATCACTGTGGGGGCGACCACCGGTTTGCAGCCAGGGAGGTGGTGTTTAGTGGATTGAGGGTAAGGCATTTTACAGATGAGGAGTGGGAGAAGTTATCCAATTTGGCTTAGGGAGGACCGGAGGCTGGGCTGCAACATGAAGAAGCTGGCTTGAGGGTGTGGAGGTAGACGATGCACCAGTGGAGGGAGATGGGCTGGTGGAGCTTCCCACAGGCACAGGAGGAGGTGGGGACAAGCCCAGCGGTGGCGTTGGTGGGGGCCCAATGATCATGCATTGGAGCTGCTAAGCGTGAGTCGTTTGGAGGATGAGGACACTTAGGAGCAGTGTGGCCTTTCTGGCCACAGTTCCATCAGGTAGTGGTAAGGGCGGTGGAAGTGGAGGAAGAATTTCCCTGACCTTTGCCCCCACGGCCCGCACCACTGCTGCCGCCACCACCCCGCTCCCCCCCTACGGCCACATCCGGTACCCAGAACAGCATTGGAGAAACCAATGGGAGTGGTTCTAGAAGAGGCAATGAGGATGAAGGAAGTAGAGGAAGGGGAGGAGACCACTGTTGAGAAATCCAAAACAGAAAAAAGATGCATGCATTTGCTTTGCAGGTTCATCTGCCAGTCGGTCAGGCGGACTGCTATAAATTTGCAAAATGCATCAGGTGCAACAGGCTAAGATGCAAGGCGCTCAAGCTGAGAGTAAGGGACATGGAGGAAATGATCACAGAGCTCAGGTATGAGACCAGTGAAAACAGAGGGGCAAGCAGAGAGTTGTCCAAGCAGAGCCAGATCGAGATCACAAAGAAGGCAGAGGCAGCAGGCCCAATACTCATCAGCTGTCTTTTCCGCGTGCATATGAAGCTGGTTGATCTGGAATTTGAGATTGGGTTGTGCAGCATGGCCGGTGACAATGTTGCGGCGGCGAATGAGCGCACAGACCCCAATAGGGTCAGGAATGAGGCCAACGACTGGATCTGCGTTGTACTGGCCAATGTCCTTTGTGAGAGTGTCAGGTCAAGCGGTGATGAGAGCACAAACGACGTGCACAAAATCAGCAGGCAAAGGGGAGAAAGGCTCAATGGAATTGGGATTAGGGGGAAAGCAGTACTGCCATTTCTATTTCCCTTGTGTCCAAGCACTGAAACAAACCTCCTAAGCGGAAAAGGTCAACATGGTGGTGAAATGCGGCTGAATTTCTCACCAAGATACAGGGCAGCAGCGTCTTCAAAAATTTCATTCACGTTTGATCTGTTCTGTCCCCATGACCCTGGTTGATCACTGTCTCCCTCTTCCTCTCAAAACTGATACTGACTTGTCTTAGCATGTGTGGGCTTTGACAACGTGTCAAGGGGGAGTATTAATGTTTGTGGTTGAGTTATAACGCATCATGCATGTAAATTCCCTTGTCTTGCTTCACATGCTCCTTCCTACCACATTGTGTATATGAGACTAAGTGGGTTTCTGAACAAAATGTTGAATGGTATGCACCTTGTCCACTGGCTAGCTGGCTGGTTGCACGAGAACACAAGGCATGCACTTCTCTATGGAGCACGTCCCCCTTGGTCTGTTCTGAGATAGGCCAGAAATGCACTGCCCGTAATGGGTATGTCCCCTGGAGATCATGATAGAAAACACAACATTGTGGCCTAGTTGGGACCAGCGCCGGAGCTCATGGGTCGCGGGCTCAAACCCCGGGAAGGAAGTATTATTCTTTGTGGCCCAAAATGGGACAGGAAACTTCTAGGAAGCTTGCTAGAGCCTGGCTTGAGGATGATACTTGGCGGTCTTAGGACACGCCAAGTACGACTGCAGGCTGAGGTTGGTTCCTGTGGAACCACAATGAGCAGAAGCATTAGCAATGCTCTGCAAGTATAAACGCTTGTGCCTTGCATGCATCCAATTACAGTTCTTGCCTTTGAGACTCCTCATAGAGTGTCCAACCAAGAGTAGACACTAAAGACCTTCATGCGGACTTCGTGACATTGCAAACCAAATGAACCTAAAATGTGGATCCCTCGTTCGAGGGTGATGTGTTATCTTGGTTGAAGTACCAAAAGCAGTTGGTGGCCTCCCATGTCGAGACCCGTTTTCTAGACCGTTGCTATCTGGTACATTGACAACGGGTTATGGGCCCACACTTCTGGTTCTAAGGCATGCTTCCAAGAAGGACTCGCACGTGGTCTTGTAGGGCGCACAGGTACAACAGGGACACGAACATCGGATGGCTCCAATGTGCTCCATTGGCTCCATTGGTTTCTTCTAGTAGGGTGCGCTCACGTGGTGGACTAGGGGACAAGGAATAGCTCTGTCCTTGTCAGATAAGACCCTCAAGCCCCAACAAGATAAAGCTCTACCTCTTTAGAAGGTGGCACGACCCCGAGTCCGGTTTTCTCACAACGGCACCATTGCCTTAGGCGATCATCGGCATGAGGGGTATGCCACAGAACCAACTGCACCTTTGACAACGGTCGGAGTCAGCAACCTCATCAGCCTCATTGGCCTCAACAAAGCAGAGTAGCAGCAAAGTAGAGAAGAAGAGCAACCACCAAAAATTGCAGATCCGACTCAAGTCCACCGTGANAACAAGATAAAGCTCTACCTCTTTAGAAGGTGGCACGACCCCGAGTCCGGTTTTCTCACAACGGCACCATTGCCTTAGGCGATCATCGGCATGAGGGGTATGCCACAGAACCAACTGCACCTTTGACAACGGTCGGAGTCAGCAACCTCATCAGCCTCATTGGCCTCAACAAAGCAGAGTAGCAGCAAAGTAGAGAAGAAGAGCAACCACCAAAAATTGCAGATCCGACTCAAGTCCACCGTGAGGCGGGTCTGTCAAAATTCACATGGACAGGTTTTTCTTTGTGGAAATGGCAGTTTGAGATTGTCATGAACGTGCGTGGCTACCATGACATCCTAAAAGAGACCAAAATAGCACCCACCGCTGCGGCATTGACCGTGCATGCGGCTGACCTTGCAGCTTGGACGATGAAGAACAACATGGATCTTGCCATACTTGTGCCGTCCATCAACAAGACTCAACACTCCCACATCACAGGATGCATGTTGGCTGCCGAGGCCTACGCAAAACTTTCACGCGTGTATCAATCAAACGCCCTAGCAAACCGACTCTTCATCTTCCAAAGGTTGATGTCGACGAGGGTGAGCGAAGGAGAATCGATACCCGCATTTTTACAGTCGTTCGACAACATGTTGCAAGAGGTCCAGTAAATGGAATGGAATCTCAACTCTAGCATGCATGCCATGATGCTTCTGATGGCACTGCCGAAAATTTGGGGGTCCTTGATCACCGTATTTGGTGGTTGGAAGGAGGCAGATCTGACGTATGAGGCTGTCGTCAAACACGTCCGCAACCAATCCATGCGACGCAGTGGTAGTGAGGCAAACATTTCAGCCTGTGCCTCTCGCTACGGTGGAAAAGGTGCAAGTTCTTACTCCAGTCAAGGCAACTGTGGAGGGAAAGGCAATGGTGGTGGGAAGATTTCCAAGAAGCCATGCAACTGTCACAACTGTGGCAAGGCTGGGCACTGGGCTAGGGACTGCCGTAGTCCTAGGAAATAAGGCAGGAACAAAGGTGAGAAGGAGATGAAAGAGCTCACCGACATGATGGCTGAAGGGTTGCCCATGAAGGGGGCAGCTCTCCTTAGGCCCGGGACATTCTCCCTTGACTCGGGCATCAACCACGACTCATAAAAAGAGAAGGGTGGATTTGTCTCCATGGCCGAATCTGACATGCGCATCAAGTGTGCTAATAGCGGCATCGTCCAAGCCATGGGTGAAGGGGACAAGGTGATCACGTTCAACGTGAACTGTGCGGAGAAGGCGGTCAATCTTCAAAAGGTGGTGTACATGCCCTCTTTTGCAGCGAGTCTGCTGTCGGTCTCACAAATCATCGACAACAACATGACAGTGGTGTTCACCAACAAGGAGGCCATAGCTCTAAAAAATGAGGACATAAAACTCTTTTACACCAAAGATGACCTCATGCTTTATGTTCCAAGAGTCGACGGCCTCTACGTGCTTCAAACCAAAGTCACTAAGATTTCGGATGAGGGACTCGCATGTGCCACCAAGACAGTGGCACCGAAGCCAAAGGATGCACCACCGGAGACATCAACCAAGGACACCGACGCCGAGCTGTGGCATCGGCGATTTGGCCACGGGGCCAACAACACGTTGCAGAAGATGTAGAAGCAAGAGGTAGTCCGCGGAATGGAAGGGTGCACCATGAATCATGGAGAAGCGTGTACGTTGTGTGAATCATGCCTCCAAGCAAAGACAAAGAAGAAGCCGTTTGGGAGAGGAGGTCAATGAGCGGAGAATGTCTTGGACCTGATCCACAGTGGCACATGCGAACCCTTTTGCACGACGTCTAACAGAGGAAGCAAGTACTTCCTGACCTTCATCGATGACCACAGCCGCAAGTTGTGGATCTACTTCTTAAAAACAAAGGGAGAGGTTAAGGATAAGCTCCTTGAGTTCGTCGCCATGTTAGAGCGGCAAATGTCCAAGAGGGTGAAGACACTCCGAAGTGACAAGGGGGGTAAGTACGAGGCATACAAGCCTTGGCTCAAGCATCATGGCATCCGCCACGAGCAAACCACCCCTTGCAGCCCCCAAAGCACTGGCGTGGCCGATAGGATGAACCAGACCCTACTCGGCATGGTGCAAAGCATGCTCTTCGACGGCAAGCTCCCACCTCACTTTGGGGTTGAAGCTGCAACAACGGCCTGCTAACTCTTGAACCTCACACCAGCAACCGCCTTGGTTAACCGTGGAAAGGAGCAAGACAAGCAGTTGAAGACCCCAGAAGAACCATGGTCCAGAAAGAAACCCAACGCCTCTCATCTAAAGGCGTTCGGGTCAACTGCATGGGTGAAGATCCAGTCGGGAGAAGGTGGAGGCGAACTGGATGTACCTTCCAAAAAGTGCGTCATGGTTGGGTATGACACGTCACACAAAGCCTATCGTCTTTTGGGACCAGGCAGCAGGCAAGCTTGCGAGGAGTCGCGACGTTGAGTTTGATGAACGTACCCTTGGAAAGGGAGACCTTCTGAACCCAATCCTTGCTCCCTAGGTGGGAGAGTGGATAGTGTTGCTCGAGACCGGAGACCATGCACCCAACAACCGGCTCGCTTTGTCAGCAGGTGGTGGGAATGGGAGAGCAGTTACGCAGGATGATGCAACATCTGACATGGACACAGATGCGAAGGCGTCTGGGGCTTCCGAGTCTGATTTGGAGTCTGACGAAGTCGACGACGACGACGACACATCACCACCTGTGGCAGCACCAGTAGTAAAGCAAGAAGCCGCACATGCACCTTGGCGCATTTTGCAACCAAAGAAAACACCTTTGCGGTATGAGGACGATTGGACTGGCATTAGGTGGTCGTGCATGGCTCAGGGAGAGCCATCCATAGTCACGGAGGCAATGAATGGCCGAAATGCGGCCAAGTGGAATGAGACAGTGGACAGCAAACTCGCGTCCATTGCCGAGAACGGCACGTGGGTGCTTGTGGATAGACCCAACAAGGCCCACGCGGTGGGACCCAAGTGGGTCCTTCGAGTGAAGAAGAAGTACGATGGAAAAATCAAAAAGTTAAAGGTGAGGGTACTGGCAAAGGGGTTTTCTGAACGCCCGGGTTTCGAGTACGATGAGACGTTTGCGCCCGTCATGACCTTTGCCTTGATCCGCTCTCTCCTTGCAATTGCAGCCGCAAAGAACCTAGAGATACACCAGATGGACGTCACGATATCTTTCCTCTATGGGAAGCTTGACAAGGAAGTGCTGATGGAGGTGTCCGAAGGAGTCAAAGCTCCCGAGGGCAAGGTATGCAAGTTGGTGAAAGCACTCTACGGGCTGAAACAGGCCCCAAGGATATGGTACAAAGTGATGGACGGTTTCATGACGGGTCTCTCCTCCGCGCATTGCCAAAATGACCCAAGCATGTACGTGCACGATGATGGGAGTGGACTGCAGCTCGTTGCGCTATATGTGGATGATCTGATCATCTGCTCTTCTTTGGTGGAGCTGCTGGATGTGCTGAAGCCTGACCTCAGCAAAAGGTTCAAAATGAAGGATATGTGTCCTCTCGAGTACTACCTAGGAATCACCATCCATCGCAACCAAGCAGCAGGCACCATCAAACTCAACCAAACCAAATGCATCGGTGAGGTAGTTCAGCGGAATTACATGGAAGACTGCAAACCTGTCAGCACCCCAATGACGACCGATGCAAAACTGAAGGCCTCAATGTCGCCAAGCAATGAAGCAGAACGAAGGGAGATGCAAGACATCCCCTACCAGTCTGCGGTGGGTAGCATCATGTACATTATGGTAGGTACACATCCAGACATGTGCTATGTTGTGGGACAAGTGAGCAGGTTCGTGGCCAACCGAGGGCCACATTATTGGCAAGCTGTCAAGCGCATCTTGCGCAACTTGTAGAAGAAATGTCACATGTGCCTTGTCTTTGGAGGCCAATAAGGTACGGACCCAGTGTGCCTGAATTGCTACGCCGACGCTGACTGGGGACGAAATCTTGATGACCAGAAATCCACCTCTGGATACGTGTGCATCTTGAATGGCACTGCCATCTCATGGGCCAGCAGGAAATAGGATTGTGTTTCCGTGTCCACGGCTGAGGCACAGTAAGTTGCTCTGTCTGAGTTGTGCAAGGAGACTCAATGGCTGCGTAACTTGCTTGGCGAGATGGCATTGCCACAAAAAGATGCCATGGTTGTACACGTGGACAACATGAGTGCCATCTTGATGGTTGAAGATGAGATCATCTCTAGGCAAATAAAGCACGTCGACATACGTTACCGCTAATCACGTGACCTGGTCATGAAAATCGTGGTGGACTTGCAGCACTGGGAAACCAAGAGCATGCTTGCTCACTGCATGACCAAGTCGCTGGAGAGCAACTTGCACTTTGCAGGCATTCGTGGATTTGGCATGAGGAGTGCGGCAGAGGAAGGGTGAGCCCAAAGGCATCCATGGAGCCCAGTGAGTGGTAGATGGACAGAGGTACAAGGGAGAGGTTTCTTCAACGGCATGTACCTAGTCAATTGGCTAGCTTGCTGGTTGCACAGAAAGATAAGGCATGCACTGCTCTATGGAGTACGTCCCCTTGGTCTGCTCTGAGATAGGCCAGGAATGCACTGCCCATAATGGGTATGTCCCCTGGAGATCATCATAGGAAACACAACATCGTGGCCTAGCTGGGACCGGCGCCGGAGCTCATGGGTCGCGGGCTCAAATCCCGCGACGGTCGCATGTTTCTTTGTGGCCCAAAATGGGATAGGAAGCTTCTAGGAAGCTTACTAGAGCCTGGCTTGAGGATGACACTTGGCGGTCTTAGGACGCGCCAAGTAGGACTGTAGGCTAAGGCTGGTTCCTGTGGAGCCACTATGAGAGAAAGCATTAGCAATGCTCCGCAAGTACACAAGCCTGTGCCCTGCATGCATCCAATTACTATTCTTGCTTTTGAGACTCCTCACAGAGTGTCCAACCAAGGGTAGACGCTGAAGACCTTCATGCGAACTCCGCGAGGTTGCAAACCAAACGAACCTAAAGTGTGGATCCCTCGTTCGAGGGTGATATGTTATCTAGGTTGAAATACCAAGAGAGGTTGGCAGCCTCCCATGTCGGGACCCATTTTCTTGACCGTTGCTATCCGGCGCATTGACACTAAAGCTGCTCCCACAAGATGGAGACTTACGTGAAGAATCTATGACACTCTACCAGAAATAGCGGTTTCCCAAGCATTGACTCATGGTCACCTGATGTCTTCCCTCCTTGATTAACTCTTGATAATGGGAATACAGGCACTTAGACAATTTAGGATTCCACGACCATCTCCAAAATCATTGTAGTCGTGGAGAATGAAATAGTTGTGGCAAGCTGGATGGTGATCCTTAAGGGCCACCTGACCAGGCTAGCACTGTGATAGGCTGAGTAGCCGCCCTCAGCTTGATGCCGAGAGGTCAGGCTCGACCCCCAGGTGGCGGTGTTGTGTGGATGTGCCTCTCGCACGGTTGGCACCATGCTCACTGGATCTCACTCTCTATACTTCAATCTCTTGCTAATTGTGTATGACATTCTTGAGCAAATAATCATAGTCTCTCTCAACAGCCACGTCGTACCCTGTGTGGAGGTCTCTTCCTGACCTTGCACTGCTGGCACGTGATTTCTGTGACTCCGTAGCCCTACTAGGCTAACTGCATTGGACATGTTGACTGCATGCATACAATAGTGTGAAACATAGCAAGGTATATGTGGGATCTTGCGTGCTCAAGGCAAGAAATACGTCTAGTGTCTCATGGTGAGTGGTCATTCCGAGAAATTTGCAGGGAAGACGGGAGGTTTCAAGAATATGGAGGCGTGTCTTCATCATAGTCTAGTGTTTCTGAGGATTGGACTGAATAGTATTGAATCATTGATACACAAAGTGATACATTTCTTTACCATTATAGAAAGTGGTCAATCCTATCGCAACCATCTGAAACAAGACACCTGAGGTCGAAGCAGGTGGCAAAGATGCCCCTCCGTCGAATGGCGTAAACGTCTTGAGGTGGTGATGAGAGCATGCGGCGGGTGAATCACAGGTCCGGGACTGATGCAGAGCAGGGGTTGACCCCCATTGCTCTGATACCAGTAGTTGCCCGGTAGTTTCTTGGCGAGACCATGTGCCTTGGCGGGTGAGCACAAGGAAACACATGTGAAGCCATGAATGCGGTAAGCTTTGCCTCGGAAACTTGTGTCAGACAAAAGACAAGGAGTAGGAGGAGGAGTGAGACTCTAAGAGACCGGTGAGCATGCATCCACACCAAGAAAATCGCTTGGATGATCACGTAACGCCACCCAG
>SZWC01001702.1:66337-80054 GCA_023375785.1 Penium margaritaceum | reverse complement strand
ATTACATCAGATTCTTATAGCCTGTGATCTAAGCTTTCCAACGCATGCAAGCACGACCAAAACGGAGCAGTAGAGCCCCTGCTATGGTTGTTAGAGTAACCCATGGTGGAGCCGAGCCGCCCACCATACCCACGAACAGGAGTGACGGGAGGCGCTTCGACGGTGGCCTGTCGAAGCGCCCTTCCTGCCATCCCAACGTGGGAGGAGGCTCGCCCTGGTCCAGAAGACCATCCACATCCCTTTTGTTCATGGCCCATGTGCCCTTGGAGCTCATTGAAGTCGAACTCGGATCACTGGTGGTGGATTTAATCCGTCACCAATGACGGAACCCAGATTCCACCCACCTACCACCCGAACTTCGGATGGGGCTAACTTTCTAAATTCTCAACCAAATCGAGCAACTGAAATCTAAGAAACTGCATGGCAAAATGCAAGGAGTCCAAATCTGCAATCAGACCAGACATCCGACCACTATCTAGCGGTCGAACCAGGAAAACGGCAAATAACATCCTTGGCAGGGGCACTCTTATGCCAGGCTCACCGCTCACAACAGTGTAAGGGAAGGAAGGTGTGTAGACGGGTGTACTGAAGACTGGACAGGGGACCCTGGTGCAAGGAACCGGTGGTGGCATCGGCTTACGAGGCCGTAGAATGCCACCCGGAGCACGGATGTAGACCTGGTGCGCCGGGGTGCCAGTGACAAGAGAGTGAGCTCGGCAAGGATGAGGAGGCAAGGATGGGGTAGGCACCGGGTCTGATGCCGTGGAACCGCTTGACACAGGCGGATCCATGCAGGTGGGTGCATCGGAGGCCAGAAGTGCGTTAGCCAAGGGATGAGGCTATACTGAGGACTCAGCGGAGGACTCTGTCTCCGACGGGCGTGCGACATCACCGGTAGGGGAACTCGGTGGCAAGGTGGACGGTGAGGGAGGAGCATCCGGGCCATCCCCTCATGGTGGTATGGATGCAGGTGGGACGACATGTGCCTCTAGAGCCGGAGCGGTGGGGTTGCAAGGAACTCCCCCACAAGACGACAGCAATGGAAGTAGAAAGGAGGTAGACCGGACGAGAGGGAGGCTGCGAGGGAAGAGGTCCTCAAAGAACAGGGCATTGCGGAACTCAACAACGTAATGTCGGACCTGGTCCCAGAAGCCACGGGCCTTCCACTGACGCGAGACACGGACGAAGCTGCGTGACGGCCTCAGGGGGCAAGTTTTCCATCCCGGTGGTCCTCGGCAAGCTAGATGCAGGCAAAAGACTCACAGACACGAGCAGGCCAGAGATCGGCCCGCTGACTGCACCACAATGTGTACGGCGTGGTATGGCGGGCAAGGGGGTAATGGGGAAGATGGTTCCACACCTAGGTCGTGTAGGACATGACCTAAAAGAAGAATCCCTTGGACCAACCGGACTGACACGCATGGTGCAAACATCATTGGCCATGGTGTGGTTCCAGCGCTTGGAGACACCGTTCTGCTGCGGTGTCCCAGGGGCGGATGTCTCATGATGGATCCCATGACTGGCGATATAGGCAGTAGTGTCCCCGATGCACTCGCCGCCGCGGTTAGACCTAGAATAGTGGAGGATGCAACCGCACTTGCGCTCAGCCGTGAGGTGCTAGGTACGGATGGTGGAGGCCACGTCTCTCTTTCGGCTGAGGCAAATGACCCAGCGATAGCGGGAGTAGTCACCCGTGAGGGTCACTATACACTGGCCGCCCTCGACAACAAACACATTTGGAGAGGACCCTTGAGATCCGAGTGGATGAGATCCAATGGGTGCGTGACCCGAGAGGAGGACGCAAGGTAGGATGCTCGATGCATCTTGTCCTGGACGTAGTTGATGCAGTCGGTGCGGCAAGGGCACTAGAAAGTTGAGGAATCAAGTCCAAGCGTGGGCTGGGTGTTGAGCATGCTATCGATAGCATCGCAGTGTACGTGGCAAAGGCGACAGTGGAGGAGGTGTACATACTGGGGGGAAAGAACATTGGTGACAAAAATATGTGTAGTGTCAAACAAGGGAGGGGACACAGATGAAGGAAGTTGAGTGATGTGCCAAAGGTTGTCATGGAAAACAGCACGGAACATGACCTGGCCGGATGGGAAAAGGGAGACAATGCCAATGCCACAGGAGTGACGGACCTCCATGCTCATGAGGTCGAGAGCCATGAAAGATAGGAGGCTGAGTTCCAAATCCGGAACATACAACACATGAGTCACAAAGCCATCACTGAAAGGACCACGGAAACGAATGACGTCAACATGGCGGACCAGCAAGATCTGCCTGGACCCCGTCCAAACAGTGTAGACATTCCCAGTGGAACCAAGTACGCCAAACGCCTGGCAATAGGAAGTCATGTGATTCTTGGCACGTGAGTTGATGATCCAAGTGCCATCAGGGTCGCAGACTGAGGCCATGACATTACAGTGAGCGACGAAACAGGACGAGAGAAGGGAGACAGAGGTCACAATCTGGGCACACGGTACATATACAAACTGATAATGCCATTCATCCAACCATGCGACATCATCCACAGCTGGTCCCGAAGGGCAACAGGCGGCTTCTCTGAAGTCCCCTCGAAGGTCGGTCTCTGTCTTGCAGTAGCAGACCTGTCGGCTAGCAGTCACACAACTCGTTCTTCCATGGGGAGGATGTGTGATGCTGATTTGTGTGGTGATGGAGCTCTGTAGCTGGCGGATGCAAGCGGCAAAGTCAACGGGAGCTACGGAGTGTGAGGTCCTAACTCTGTACAGGGGATACACGCTCCATTGGGATGGGGGTTGTGGGTAGTATCCCGGCTGTACCAAAGTGTACCGCTACTGATGCAGTGGTACTGTATACAGATGTGGCTGCGGTGGGACATATTGCTTCTGTTGCTGCTGATGGAGAAAGGACGATCAAAGCTAAAGTTGAGGCTGAGGAGCTCGCTGCGGAGTGGAGTAGGTGGTGGCCATAGTGCTACTAGGGGAGAGGGGGTGCATGTGGCCATAACAGAGGTGCCAAGGCGGCACTCACGTTGATGGTGCAAGGCGGTAACAATGTGGGCCTCATCAATAGGAATGGGGCACGTGTACCACCTGTGCCTCGTCTGGCCGTAGTTGTGGCACTTTAGGGTAGTACCATTGGAGGAAGACTGCTGCCCCTTTCCCTTGCCCTTTCCGCCCTTCTTGCCCTTACCCTTGATGCTGCCGGAAGAAGAAGTGTCGAGGGAAAGGGTGGAGGAGCCGCCGGAGGTGCCAGGACGGTCGCACAAGAACCACCGTACTGAATTTGTGTATCCTAGTGTGCTTCCTCCATGCTAAGGAAGAGATCATACGCCCAGGTCATCAAAGTGCTCTCGGCCGCCAGCGCTTCGAGGATGGGTAGGCCGTAGGGGACAAAATTTTGCGCAAACTCGGGAGTGGCACCATTCTTGATTGTAAGGAGGACAACAAGCAGGGGAGGCACGGTTGTCTTGAGCCGGCGGAGGATATCCAGTGCATGACGCCAATAGGTGGTGAAGGACTCGGATTCCCTCATGTGAAGGGAGCTGAACTCCTTCAGGTGGCGGCTGAGAGCTGCCTGGCCCGAGTCATGATACGGCCGTGTCATCGTGTCCCAAGCCCGCCGGGGGTAAGCGCAGGTGCCGTCAGCAGTGTCACCGAGGAACGGCTCCAGGGCAGTGCGGTCAGCATCCGGAGTGGCGAGGATGAGTACACAGACGACACGACCTGCCTCAATACCATCCCAGAGCGCCTGCTCCGGGATGGTGTCGTCATGCGGAAGAGTGTACTATAACCACAGGCCCTCTCCATGTGCCCAGATGTGGTAGAGCAGTTCCCAAGACGGGAATTTCTCATCTCCAAAGAGGGTAGGAGAAGGGGGCTGGAAGCCCTTGCGGCGAGAGGGGCCGATTGCTCCAGCGCCTAGGATGCTAGTCACCATCTGCTACTGTTGTTGCACTTGCTGCTGCGCTGCTATCTACACTGCTACAGTTCTTGGACTAGGCTTTCCGGGTAGGAAAATCTGGCTAGTACTGGTTGCAGGAAGAATCTGGCACAGCTGATCATCCTGGTGCTGAAGATCCACTATGGGGTGTGTAGTGGACGTGTCTGCAAAGGTGTCCTGCGTGCCAGCGACATTGTCTTGATTGGGCATTACCGCTACGGGTGGGGCTGCTGACGCCTCTGCTACCGCTGTGGCTACTTTTGCTGCTGCTGCTGCTGCTGTTGCTGCTACTGCTACCGCTACTGCTAGTGCCCTTGCTGTTACTGCACTGCCGCTTCTACTACTGCTGCTATTGCCGATCCTGCTGCTGCCGTTGCTGTTGCCGGCGCTGCTGTTACTGTTACTGCTACCGCTACCGTGACTGCTACTACCGCTACTACTGCTCCCGTCCCACGCCGGGTTGGTGCGCAGTCTCCCCTCATTTAAGAGCTGGATGATGGAAGTAGTCTGATTGAAAATCGGACTCCGTTTTGCGCAGATTTTGGATGGTGGCAAAAGTTGACCTCCAGTGCTGAAATGTTATGATTTATGATTTCAGCACTTCAAAATCAAGGTTGTCCAAATCAAGCAAAATTTGGACCATAGGTGCGCCTGACTGTGTTAAATGCAGTGGTGGAAGTCTTCACTTGAACATGTGAAGAAACATGCCAGAACAACCCAATTCCATGCTCAGCTCGAAATGTTAAAAAAATCTGGATCTGCAACGCGGGACGATTCATGCTGGAGACTAGAGACCACCAAACAAGCCGAGCATGGTGGCAATGCAAAGTTCGTGACCTAAGCTTTCAAACAAGCCTATGCGTGCAACATTTAACATCTGTTTGAGTCTTGTGCAGTTGGGCGTAGGGGACGTGGGTGGCTGACGTGATTTGTGTCTACATCTCCTCCTCGTCCATGCGGCTTCCAAGAAGGTACGAGGATGGGACAATAGCTACAAAAGGTGCTCCTGCCTCCTTCCTCTCCCTCTTGGGTGTTTGCTTCTGCCGCTAATGCTGCTCCTTGCTGTTGTAGCTGTGTCTGACATTGCTACTGCTGCTGCTGGTGCGTCTCTGTTGCTGCTACTGCTGCTGCTGCTGTTGCTACTACTGCTGTTGCTGCTGCTAGTGCTGCGGGTCACTCACACCTCTGGTTAACATTGCCACGTGCGTCATTGCCAGCAGGTTTCCTGATGTTGCTGCGCTGGCCGCTCACATCCTCATGTCAAATGTGGGGGTCAGAGCTGCCAAAAAAATCTGGCAGCAGTTCCCCTGGCCCGGTGGCCGTGGGGAAATTTCTGACGCTGCCACTAGGCATGTCACTGTTGCCAGAAACAATCCGGCAGCATTTCCCCTGCATTGGCACGATGGGAGGCCTGCTTCTCCGCGTCCACAGCAGTCGCCTCTACAAGCACCTCCTTTCCCAACATGACATCTACTAGCCCCTTATGCGAGAGGTGCAGCTCCAACGGCCACCTCCATAGCCTGATTCCACCAACTCCCATCCTCTGGACCTCTTGCATGCTAATGTCATGGGTCCTTTGCCCAAGGACTTCCTTGGTGGCCTCGGTTGCAACATGTTGTGCTTGACTGATGACTTCTCTCGCTATTGGTGGGTTTCTGCCCTTCCTCATAAGAGTGACGACACTTGCTTCCTCAGGCTCAGCGTGCCTGCCTTTGCCCATTGCGTTTCTTTCCTGGTGACCGAGGGGGTGAGTTTCTTGGTCCCACCTCTCACTTCCTTGAATCTTGTAGTGTTCACCTTGAGTCCACTGCCCCTTACACACCACAGTAAAACAGCGTATCCGAGTGTTGGAATCACACCCTTGATGATGGTGTGTGCTCCCTTCTATTCACCTTTAGTCAATCCCCCTTATTTGCCTTTGAGGCCATGTCCTACATGACGTGGGTCTCGAATCAAGTCCCTCATGGTTCCCTCTCTCACACTGTCACGCCCTTCAAGTGCTGGATGGGCCGACGGGCTGATCTCCGCCTTGCTCATGTGTGGGGGTGTCTTACCTCCGTGTGGCTTCCGGCCAACCAACGAGATGGTAAACTGTCTCCCCGTGGTCGTTTATGCATCTTCCTGGGTGTCTCCCCATTCTTCAAAGCTTGGCATTTCTGGGATCCCTCTTGTCATGCCCTTGAGTCACGTGACACACTTTTCTCTGAGCACTTGTTTGAGCGTGATATTCCCCCCTTCGGTGGGTCCCTCTCTCTGCCCTCTCGGGGTAGAGGTGGCACTCTACCCTCTTGGGATCCTGTTCTCCCCTCTGCCTCCTCTGAGCCCACAGATTCCTATGCCTCCTCTAACCATGTACCCTCTGTCTCCTCTGAGTACTCGGAGCCTTTTGCTCCCTCTGTGTATCCAGTCCTCTCCAAGCCCTCTGGCACCTCTGTTGCACCTTCCCCATCTCCCTCTGTACACTTGCGCTCCCCTACGACTTCCTCACCGTCATCTATGCGTGTCCCATCTGTTCCTCCAGTCTGGCCCTACACGCGTGATGGTTGCCTCAGGGCAGTCCCGTCCTCCTCTCACCCAGTCGTCTCAGGCCACCTTGGCCTCCGCGCCCTTGGTCTTGCAACATCTCTCTTGTCCACAGCTTTCTACATGGTGCACCCCAGCACAACTCTTGGCTACTCCCTCATTGAACAAGAATTTCACTCATCTCTCTCATCATCTGTAGCAAGGTATGTTGCCTCGTGCTTTGCTATTGCTGGTCTCGCTCCCTTACTGCTTGAACCTCTGACTGTACAGGCTACTTGTAGGAGAGCTGAATCTCCCACGTGGGAGCAAGCCATGAAAGCCAAACTTGACGTGCTCTCTGAGCATGGCATGTATGAGCTTTTGGATCTCCCACTAGGCCGCAAGGTTGTTGCAGCCCAATGGGAGTACCGTCGCAAGCTGAATCCCGACAACACCGTTGAAGCGTACAAGGCACACCTCACGACAAAATGGTTCTCACAAGTCCCTGGGGATGACCTTAATGAGAAATTTGCCCCAGTTGGTCGCTACACCACCGCCAAGGCAATGCTTAGCCTGGTTGCCCACTATGATTGGGAGCTAGAACAAATGGACGTCAACAATGTTTTTCTGCATGGCAAGTTGGACAAGAAAATTGACATGGTGGAGCCACCTGGTTTCTCTGATGGAACGAGCCGAGTGTGGCCCCTGCGTATGGCCCTGTATGGCCTAAAGCAGTCACCACGCAGCAGGAACCTAGAGATCACAGCAACTGTGGAAGAAGGAGGCTTCCAAAGAAGCACTATGGACCCCGCTTCATTCATTAGTGCCCCCAGCAAGCCACTTGTGGCCATGTGGCATGCATCACTCCTACACCAAACATATCAACGTTGAGCATCACTATGTTTGTGAGTGTATTTCCATTGGTATTTTCCGGGTTTCTTGGGTGGATACACCGTCTCAGAGAGCTGACTTTCTCGCCAAGGTCCTCAACCAAAATGTTTTCAAAAGTGCTCTTCATACTGTTGGTCTCATCTGTCCCCATGACCTAGGCTGAGGAACGTGATGTTTTCCTAGTCCTTGTCTGTCACATCTTATGAGTGTTCCATGTATGTGGGTTGTTTGCCTGCGGGTCATGGGGGAGTGTTGAAATTCATTGGTCACTCACATCTCTATACCCTCTTGTCTCACTCTCCATGGCACACACATGTACAAATTAAATGACAATGGCCTTACCAGGGGAGATATCACATGAGTGTGTCATGACTCTCTGGCGTGATGAAGCTACTGATCTACCGAGGAGTGCCCTCTGGCACACACACATGGTTGTTGTTTGACTATCCCTTGTTGCTGTTGAATGTTTCTCCCCTTGTTTAGTGTTGTAGGAAGGATCAGGAATGTTCTGCCCCTTGTGGAGGAATGACCCCTAGATCCGTTGTAGTGTGACTCAACTATGCTCTATCTCTTGTGAGATATGACCTGTGAGTACACCATGTGGGCGAGTGGTTACCTTGGCCATTTTATTGATTTGGCCAAGTGAGAGGTCATGAGTTCGATCCTGGCCCTATGCACATCTTGATTGCTGTGGAAGCTTCCAAGAAATAAAGTCCGTAGCTTCTTGGACGCTACATGGTTGCTCTGTCACCTTGACACAAGGATGCTTGTGTGTGAAGCCCACAGTGCAAGTCTATTGGTGATGTGGCTGGTTCAGGCCACTTTCCAGGGACGTGTTTGTGAGTTCTTGGACAGGACAGACAGCTATTATAGGACTTGTCTTGCATGCTGATCAGTTAATCCTTGCTTGATGCTCTCTTGTGTATCGACAACTTGAGCTCTTCTTAAGGTGTAATGCTAAGGCGTTACTACTCTTGAAGGTGAAGTGTATGCCCGATTATGTTTGGGGTGCATGATACATGCCAGCAAAGGAAGAAGGCCTAAAATCCTTTGTGAGCTTATCCGTTTTGCGGCTTCTCTGCCACAGGTGGTTAGCTCAGTAGCTAACAAAGGGTTATGGGCCCACTTCTCTGGTTAGGGAATTTTCACGCACGCAACCCCTAAGGTCAGAAGTAGTGAGAGCGCCTTCGCTCTCACCCAACTTCTCTGTTTGCAGGACAACATCTGCACGAGGAGAATACAGCACATCTTCACCTTTCTACCTTGGGAGCTGACATCAGCCTACACCAGCCTACATTAGCCTACATCGGCCTACATTTGCTTGCAACGGCCAATGTGAACAGAGGAAGCAGTTCCCTCTTCTCACCAACAGCCAGCAGCAGCCTCAAACACAGGTTCATCAGCATGAACAACAGGTGCAGCAGCTATAGCAGTTGTAGTTGTAGGGATGGAAGGGACAGGGGAACCAGGGAATCATTCACCCATCCTCAAGTTCGATGGAGAGGGGTTTGTGCCCTGGAAGTGGCAGTTTGAGATCATCATGGATGACAAAGATCTGCTAGGATGTTTTGACGGAACTATCCCAGTACCAAAGGAGGAGGGTGCTGACCTTGTGGCATGGGTCAAGATCAACAAGAAGGCTCTCACCATTCTTGTGCCCTCCACACAACCCTCAGTTTTTTCTCACATCAGCGGTTGTACAGTGGCAACCGCGGCATACGCCAAACTCGGTAAGGTGTTTCAGTCCTCCTCACTTGCCAACCGCCTCTTCATTTTACAAAACCTCATCAGCATGAGGCTTGGTGAAGGGGAGGATGTCTCCACCTTTATACAGAAGTTTGAGACGCTCTTGCAACAAGCCACCGGCATGGGGTGAGACCTGAAATCTGACATGTAGGCCATGATTTTTCTGAAGACGCTGCCAAAACGTTGGGGTCGCATGATAATGGTGATTGGAGGGTGGACTGAAGATCTAGTTTCCTACNGGTCAAGATCAACAAGAAGGCTCTCACCATTCTTGTGCCCTCCATACAACCCTCAGTTTTTTCTCACATCAGCGGTTGTACAGTGGCAACCGCGGCATACGCCAAACTCGGTAAGGTGTTTCAGTCCTCCTCACTTGCCAACCGCCTCTTCATTTTACAAAACCTCATCAGCATGAGGCTTGGTGAAGGGGAGGATGTCTCCACCTTTATACAGAAGTTTGAGACGCTCTTGCAACAAGCCACCGGCATGGGGTGAGACCTGAAATCTGACATGTAGGCCATGATTTTTTTGAAGACGCTGCCAAAACGTTGGGGCCGCATGATAATGGTGATTGGAGGGTGGACTGAAGATCTAGTTTCCTACACTATCGTCTCTGAGTATGTATGAAATGAAGCCATGCGTTGTACAAGCAGTGAAGCAAACATGGCTGCCTTTGCCTCACGGAGCACCGGCACCTTCCGCGATGCATCCTCCTCTAGGTACAAGGGAAACAACAGTACTAGTAACAGTGGAAGGGGTGCAAAGCGCCAAGGAAACTACCATAATTGTGGCAAGGCTGGACACTGGGCTCGAGAGTGTCGTGTACCCAAGAGAGAGGGAGGAGACAAGGATGAATGGCGAGGGGGAAATGGTGGGAAGGATCCCACGAGCTTGATGGCTGAGTGTGCCTCCAACAAAGGGAGGGCGACACTCAGGCCAGGAGCTTACGGCCTTGACTCGGGCACAAACGAGCACAGCACTTACGAGAAGAGAGACTTCATCTCTCTTGCTCCATGCAACAAGAACTTCAGAGCTGCCAACGGCAAGGTCGAGACAGCTGAGGGGATTGGTGACAAGCTGGTCACAATGGGTGTCAATGGTGGAGATTCTGACCTCAAGCTAGAGGGGGTCATCTACTTGCCCTCCTTCACAGCCAACCTTCTCTCCGTCTCTAAGATAAGTGATTATGGCATGACAATGGTCTTCACAGCAAAGGAAGCGGTGATAGTCCCTACCAAGGACATCAAAATCTCCTACTCTGCAAAGAAGGTTGTCGCAGAGGTTCCTTGCGTTGATGGACTCTATGTCTTGTACACCAAAAGGACAACTTCAATGGCTGAATCTTCAGTCATGAGTGATCATGAGGAGAGTAGTGATGTAGATTCAGATGAGGAAGGACATGTTGGGTCAGCGGAAGCAGTGGAAGCAGACGATTTAGCAACAAAACCGCAAGCAAATGGAACCACCGGGGTTGCTCATTCTAGCCTGTGCACATCCTCCAAGAACTTGTGGCATAGGCGCTTTGGGCACGTGGCTCATTGCACATTGGACCTCACTGCAAAGCAGGGGCTAGTGCATGGGATGGACCTAGGTGATGAGGCGGAGGGAGCCGGGATCATGTGTGAGCCATGCCTTCAAGGCAAGGCAAAAAGGAAACCCTTCAAGCGTAATGGCACGCTTGCTCTCGCACCCCTTGACCTCGTGCACTCTGACGTGTGCGGTCCCTTCCGCATACTGTCAAATGGAGGCAGCAGATATCTCCTCACATGCATTGACGACAACAGTCGCAAGGTGTGGATATACTTTCTCAAAAAGAAAAGTGAGGTGGAGGAGAATCTGCAAGATTTTATTGCTATGGTTGAGCAACAGAGTGGAAAGAAGGTGAAGGCATTTAGGACGGATATTGGGGGAGAGTACGAGGCCTGCAGGGAGTGGCTCAAGACACAAGGCATTGAATACCAGAAAACTACGCCCTACTCACCTCAAAGCAATGGCGTAGCAGAGAGGATGAACCAGACAATGCTAGGCATGACAAGGTGCATGCTCGTTGATGCCAAGCTGCCTCCTAGGTTCTGGGCTGAAGCAGCACGTACGGCTACCTACCTTGTGAACCTCACACCTGCAACAGCTTTGCGTAGGAGAGGCAAGACGAAGCAGACACAATAGTTGAAGACGCCTCAAGAAGCATGGTCAGGCAGGAAGCCGGTCGCCTCCAATCTCAAGGTGTTTGGTTGCATTGTGTTTGCCAAGGTCCAGGCCGGTGAGGGCCATGGAAAGCTCGATGCAAGAGCACGAAAGTGCATTTTCATCGGCTATGACAGCACCCACAAAGCTTTTTGACTGTGGGACCAAGGAGCCAAGAAGGTCATCCACAGCAAAGACGTGGATTTCCACGAAAGGTTTGTGAGTAAGGGAGAGCATCTCGAACTCGAGAACGCTCCAAAACAAGGAGAGTGGCTCACTCTCCTTGAAGAGGGAGACAAAGCACCAACACAATGGCATGGGATAGGTGCTGCAACATGGAGAGGAGCTCATGAAGATGAATTGAAGGAATCAGACTCTGATTCCAACGTATCCGATCCTCCGGAACATGAGGAGGATGCCCCTCCCATCATCAACGACAAACCAGACCTCCAGCCTCCACATCAACAGCACCAACCAGCAGGTTCAAGGAGCAGTTCACACCTCAACGTATCTTGGCAGCATTACGACACAGATAGGGGTGAATGGACAGGCTTCAACTATTCATTTTTGGTTCAAGAGGAGCCAACGTCTGTCGCAGAGGCACTCACTCGGCTTGACAAAGCAGAGTGGGATGAAGCATTTCGTAGTGAACTCAGCTCCATCGAAGAGAATGGGACATGGGTGCTGGTGGAGAGACCTGCCGGGGCTCACGTTGTGAGGTCCAACTGGGTACTGAAAGCAAAAAGGAAACAGGATGGCAAGATAGACAAGTACAAGGTAGGGGTGGTAGCAAAGGGGTTCTCCCTATGGCCTGGCGTAGAGTATGATGAGACATTTACTCCAGTTGTGACATTTGCTTCCATTTGGTCAATGCTCGCCATTGCTTCTGCCAAGAACATGGAGGTCCACCAGATGGATGTCAAGACGGCCTTCGTTTACGGCAAACGTGACAAGGAGGTATTGATGGAGGTTCCAGAGGGGGTTGATGTTCCTGAGGGCAAGGTGTGCTAATTGGTGAAGGCACTCTATGGGCTAAAACAAGCGCCAAGACTTTGGTACCAGGACATGGACACATTCATGGCTAAGGAGTCCTTCATGCACTACGACAATGACCCTACCATGTATGTGCATGAGAGTGACAAAGGGACTATGTTTGTCACCTTGTACGTTGATGACCTGATTATATGCTCCTCTTTGACGCAGCTGCTAGACGATCTCAAGGGGCAGCTGAGTAGCAGATTCGAGATGAAGGACATGGGTCCTCTTGAATTCTATCGTGGAATTTCCATCAAGCGCGACAGAGCAGCAGGTACCATCAGCCTGAACCAGACAAAATACATCGACTCCATCNAAAATCTACCTCCGGCTTTGTGTGTATGTTGAATGGAGGTGCAGTCAGTTGGGAAGTCGCAAGCAGGAATGTGTCTCTCTGTCAACAGCTGAAGGTGAGTACATTGCCTTGGCTGAGGTGTGTAAAGAGATGCAGTGGCTACGAAGCTTGCTATCTGAGATGAAGGCACCACAGGCAACGGCGAAGGTCATCAAGATTGACAACATGAGCGCCATTGACATGTCAAAGAACCCCGTCCTGTCCAGGCGCACAAAGCACATCAAGATCCGCTACCACTACGCTCGAGACTTGGTCTACAAGCAGACAGTGGAGCTCGAGTATGTCGGTACCAAGCTCAACCGGGCTGACATGCTTACAAAGCCACTGGACAAGGATCTCCACCAGGCGGGCAGGCAAGGTATCGGCATGGTCAACGCAAGTGAATGATGATGGTGACTGGCGCAAGGTGCAAGGGAGAGATTTACTGAATGTTCTTGCCCCTTGTTCAGTGTTGTATGACGGATCAGGAATGCTCTGCCCCTTGTGGAGGTATGACCCCGAGATCCATTGTAGTGTGACTCACCTATGCTCTGTCTCTTGTGAGATATGGCCTGTGAGTACACCATGTGGGTGAGTGGTTGCCTTGGCCATTTTGTTGATTTGGTCAAGTGAGAGGTCATGAGTTTGATCCTGGCACCATGCATATCTTGTCTGCTGTGGAAGTTTCCAAGAAAGAAAGTCCGTAGCTTCTTGGAGGCTACATGGTTGGTCTATCGCCTTGGCACTTGGATGCTTATGTGTCAAGCCCACGGTGCAAGTCTATTGGTGACGTGGCTGGTTCAGGCCACTTCACAGGAATGTGTTTTTCAGTTCTAGGACTAGACAGACAGCTATAGAAGGACTTGTCTTGCATGCTGATCAATAAACCCTTGCTTGATGCTCTCTTGCGTATTGATGACTTGAGCTCTTCTTGAGATGTAATGCTAAGGCGTTAGTACTCTTGAAGGTGAAGTGTATGCCTGATTAAGTTTGGGGTGCATGACACATGTCAACAAAGGAAGAAGGCCGGGAAACCTTTGTGAGATTTTTGGTTTCACGACTTCTCTGCCAGAGGTGGTTAGCTCAGTAGCTAACAGT
>SZWC01001702.1:47372-66125 GCA_023375785.1 Penium margaritaceum | reverse complement strand
GTATTGATGACTTGAGCTCTTCTTGAGATGTAATGCTAAGGCGTTAGTACTCTTGAAGGTGAAGTGTATGCCTGATTAAGTTTGGGGTGCATGACACATGTCAACAAAGGAAGAAGGCCGGGAAACCTTTGTGAGATTTTTGGTTTCACGACTTCTCTGCCAGAGGTGGTTAGCTCAGTAGCTAACAGTATGTGCTTACCCAAGCGATCTCCTCGATGTGGGTGCGTGCTCTCCGTTCTCTTAGACTCTCGCTCCTCCTCCTCCTCCTTGTCTTTTTTTCTGACACACGTTTCTGAGACAAAGTTTACCGTGTTCATGGCTTTTCTCGTGTTTCCTTGTGCTCACCCGCCCCATGGCACATGGTCTTGCTAGGAAACTACTGTTGGTTACAGTTGTGACACACGCATGTGCCCTCTTGCTTTTATGCACAGACACACCTCATCACTATAGGTGATTGATCTCAACTGAGGCTCCTTGGTGCAAGATTGTGACGCACCATGGGACGCACAATGGTGGTGACACTATCAAGTCGTCAAGTGGTAACCGCAGCACCAATGTCATCCTCACAACGAGCCTTAGTTTAGTGATGACTCTACATGCCAAAACAAGGGATACACTTGTAGAAGTGCATGCTTGTGATTTGACATGCATGCTTTCAGTGTAGTAAACTGGGTTGCTGATTCCTCGGGACCATACGTCCAGTTTACACTGGCGTGTGCTTCGCTCCAGGGGCAGGTTTGATCCCTGGATGGCGTCCGGGCCCCACGTTGAGTGATTTGCGTGGGTGGCCCCATCAAACGGTACTAACCACTTTGCTTGCTTGTTACTCTACACACTTCGTCCAACTCCAAGTGAGCTTGCCCCCAATCCATGATGTCGTCCCGTCACTCTCTTGCTTGCTAGCTTGCTTGCTTGCTTACTTAGCAACCTAGGCTACCTACTGGTATCAGAGCGGGAGGACGGCTCCTCCTTGCAACTGCCGTGAGTCCTCGTCCGGCACTCACACGTGGCGGGTGATCCTGCGCAAGCTTCACATCTGCCATCGCAGCGGGTGGAAACCGCAGCAGTAGCATCTGCCCCTTGCAGGTGCATGTAGCACCCGTGGATCACGGTGTTATCCTCTCTCGTGTACAGGACACGCACGCCGTCATGGTTGTCCTCTTGCAGTCTGCCAAGCTTTGGCCCCACATACAACTCGGTGCTGCCGAGTCGTGACACCCCTTTCCCTACACTCATGTGAGCATACTCTTCACACAGCACGTGCATCACCCGTGCTCAGCGTGGTGCGTTCATCTCACTCCATTCCATCTCACCCCCACGGCATCAACTCCTCTCCGCAGCCGTCCACATTTCTCTACCTTGCCTCGGCTTCCGTACGCACTCCTGCCACGTGGCAATACTACAACTACGTGGTACCACCACCTCTCTCACTCAGCAGCCATGCGTGCACATCATTGTAGTACCACACATTACACCTGCATTCTGCGTGGTGCACCGGTCTCATGCACGAGGCCTCCCTCGTGCACCACTGTGACTACGGCGCTGGGGTCTCTTCCCTCCGCCTCCCACCTCTCCGACATTACCAAAACCCAGCACGCACCATCCACGGAGTTGGCACGGCAGCTGCCCTTGGCTTGCCTGCCGAGCATGCAAACTTGTCTAGGGTTGTGACGGACCTCACTACAGCCAAGTCTCCTACTGCAACAACCCCACCGCAACAGCTGAAGGTCAGCTCCATGCACACCTTAGCACCTCAAGCCGCCCTCTGGGCAGCCAAGAACTCGGCGCACTAGCGTCTCCGCCTCTGACCGAACCTATCCTCACCTCGTCCATAGCTGTGCGTGAGTGTGCACGCCTCAACGACAAGCTAGCATACTACGAGGAGAGGGCAAAGAGGGAGGTGTGGTTGAGGGTTCGTCGCTACAGCCCATGGTATCACCCCGCTGAGGACTACGATCCCGCAGACTTCTACGAGTAGGAAGACGCCCGGATCTACGCCGTGCACTATCAGTCAGCCGTTGACGACTCCCCGACAATGCAAAACGAGCCAGCTACAGCACCACCACGTGATCATCGACCTCTTCAATCACCGGTAAGTCCACCAGTTGCCCATAGAACACGTCAGCAACGTCGTAGTACTGCTCCTCGTGGTGTAGGACCAACCCCCACGGGAGCAGCATCTAGGGCACCTGCTTCACACCATGTCACATCACCAGCTGCATCAGTTGCAAAGTCGGCTTCTTCTTCATCTCCTGATACTTTGATTGCACTGAAGGTTGCTCTCGTGTCTAGTGTTGTTGTTTCCTCCACGTTTGCAGCCACAGCATGTGCTGCACGTGCACGAGCAAGCACTGTTGCTGGTAGAGCCATTTAGACTTACACTACGGCTACAGTGGATCAGGGGCCTCTGGCGGCTGCTACCGTCAATGTAGTGACCCAGATTGCCGCCGCAAGAGACGCAGTCGTATCAGCAGCAGCTACAGCGGCCACGGCGTTCTCCACTGCCGTCACCTCTATTCATATCTCCATAGCACAGGCTTCATCTTTGCCCTCCTCTTCATCTTCAGTGACTTTTCACATTCAGCTATTGGTCACAACTGCTACAGCGATCTCCACCCCGTCAGCTGTAGCGTTGATAGGAGTAGCCTATCTCATCGTCTCAACATCAGCCTCTGTCGCAGTTGTTGCTTCCTCAGTTGTAGCTGCTCTTTCGCTGATGTTCTCGTTGCACTACTGTACTCAGTGAGCTTGGTCTCCCCCTCTCTCCTTGCCACCTCTACGTTGGCGTGTTTGTGTGTACAGGTTGTTGCCTTGCAGTAAAATCCCAACGCACTCGTCACATATTTCCCACGCCCACTGGGATAGGGGAAACTCTACCAATCTTTTCTCGGCAGATTCGAGTCACTGGCAACATGCCAGTTGACGATGACCAGTACACGGCGTTGCAAGCTGAACTGAAGCTTGAGCGCACTACACTGCAGGCTACTCTCATTGCTCAGCGTGCTGCCGAGGAGAAGCTGTGCGCTGAGCAAGCTGACCAAGAAGCCTTTACAGACCATATTGCTGACTTGGTCATTAACCGCCTTCACCCCACATTATGGAGCACTTGAACTTTTGGCATTGCTGCGGCATTCTCCACATCACTCGCTTCCGCATCCACCACCACTGGCTCCTCTTCCTTTGACCCTCTTGCAGTTGCCCCCGCAGCTGGCGCAGTCGCAGCCAAAGCACTCGCCCTGTCAGTGCAACGCAAACCTGACTCTGACTCTAACCCACCTCACTTCACCTCCAATCTCACCTTCCATTCTTGGGAGGTTTGTTTCAGTGCTTGGGCTTAGGGGGAACAACTCTGGGAATACTACCATGAACCCAATCCCTCTGCCACCCAACCGTTCATGCCTGTTGAGTCTGAGTCTGCCCGTGCTGTCCATGCCCTCATTCGTGCCGGACCCGATGATCATACTGATGAAATCGGATCCTATAATACCGACACTACACGCCGCACCCCTGTTGACCCAATTGGTGCTTACGCACTGATCAAGCAACGCACCATAGTGACTGGCCATGCAACTCAGAGCATTCTCACTATCCAGTTCAACACGCTGTCCATGCAAGCTGACGAGACTGCCAACGCCTATTGGTCTTGTAGTCTGCCACTACTGCGTGACCTCGAGAAGGCCGCTCTTGCTTAGCTTCCTACTGTCCTCTCCATTGTCAATGGCCTCATCTCGGAGCTCAGTGACATCTCCCGAGAGGTACAGGCCACTGAACTCGAACGTCTGGCTGCCATGCCCCTCTCCGCTGATGCACCGCCTGGCATTGGTGCCTTGTGGGAGTTCACCTCCTAACACCTAACAGACTGGTGGAGCTCACCGCAGACAAATGCATTCACCACGCTGCAGTTGCAGCAGCTACCGCCGCACTCTCTTCTTCCCCGTCTTTTGCATCTGCATCAACCTCCTCCGCCACTTCCACCACGACAGCCACATCTCTCGCTTCCCAAGGGGGTGGTCGGGATGGGGGGTGGTAAAGGTAAAGGCTAAGGGAGTGCCTCTGGTGGTGGTGGGCGAGGAAAGGGTGGCAAGGGCCGCAGCACTAATAGTGCCGCACCTTCATCTCTCTACTCCAACACTGTCACATGTCGGAATTGCAGTGCCACTCGTCATGCAGCACCAAGTGCCCGGCGCCCCCTGATGATGCCCGCCTTGCCTCAGCCATGTGTGCACATTGGGCACACTCCACAGGGTTGGGTGGAGGCTCTGCACATCTCTCCACCTCCATAGTGTCTGGTGGTGGCTCTACGCACTCCCTCTCCTCCTCCACTGCTGTTGCCTACAACACTTCCCTGACTTCATCGCCTTCGCCCGCTCCCTGGGGTTGGCCCTCTGGGTTTGGCGGCCCTGTCTACTTCGGGCCGCCGTCTGGTTTCAACTATCCCCACCACGGACGTCATCCGCCCACATCTCCCAGCGCCCCTCGTCTGGGGTCCATGTCACTGGGCCACATGACGACGCCCGCCAGCTGGACTCTGCTCTCTCCCATGCCGTCTACCACCGCCATCTCCATGATCAGGGAGGTGAGAGTGTGTATTCGATTGTGGCGGGGCTTGCGTGTGCCGTTGACTCGTCTCTTCATGGTCTATCCCCCGGTCATGTTCAGGGCTGTCCCCGAGTTGACGCCCCGTGGATTGAGCAGTGGCAGTCCTGTGGTTTCCCTTGTTTCCTTGTTGCCTGTGGTCAGCGCCTTCCCCCTCGCTCTGCCATTGCCGCTGTGAGTTATAACCCTGCCTCTATACGCGTGACTGGTGGCTTCTAGATCCTTGATTCATGCACCACCTACCACATGACTTCTTGTCATTCATTTCTCTCAGTCCCGTTGGCTCTGTTCGCTTTGACCGCACTGGCTCTGGTCAGCTCTTACCAGTCCAAGGTGTTGGGGTTGTTCGGTTTGTTGGCCCTTGGGGGGGAACTCTTCCTGCCTGATGTTATGTACGTCCTCGCTCTCGGGCTCAGCCTGCTCTCTGTTATGACACTCGAAGACTAAAGCATGGACTTCTTCTCTAGCTGCGGCATTGCTTTTGTGTTGCATGGCACCACTGGTCGTGTACAATTGCGTGGCACTCGTTGTGACCGTTTGTTTTGTGTGCCTTCATTTGCACCGCATCCCGCCACGACAGCTCTTGTTCACGTTGCCCGCTCTCTCACTCCAGCACATGCACACTTGCTCCACCGTCCTCTCTGCCACATTCACACTGCTGCAGTTGACAGGTTGCTCAGGGACAAGCCTACTCATGGCCTTGATGCCGACACGTTCTCTGCCCCTTGTCCTACTGATTGTCTTGACTGTGCCCAAGGCAAAATGCACCGCTCCCCCTTTTCCACGTCGGAGTCCCGCACGTCTCACCCTCTCGATCTCTTACATGCAGACGTCATGGGCCCTCTTACCCATGATGCTCTTGGGGGGGCTATCCGCTATGTCCTTTGTCTCACGGATGACTTCTCCCATATGCGCTGGGTCTTTGCCCTTCGGCAAAAAAATGATATATGTCCCACACCGGAGTCGTGGCTGCCTCAGGCCGAATTGGCATGTAGTCGCTGTCTGAAAAATTTTCGCTGTGACCGTGGTGGAGAATTCATGGGACCCACCGCACGCTTCTTGACGTCCCGCAGGGTGTGTATGGAACCTTCGGCTCCCTGGACACACCAACAAAACGGCATTTCTGAACGTTAGAATCGGACCCTTGCTGACGGTGTTCGTATTCTCCTCAATGAGTCCTCTCTCCCCCATGTCTTCTCCTTCGAAGCCATGTCATTCATGACTTGAGTCTGGAACAGTCTTCCCCATGGTCTCCTCCCTCATCACGTCACCCCCTTTGAACGCTGGTACGGTCGTCATGCTGGCCTCCGTCTAGCTCGTGACTAGGGTTGCGTCGCTGCCGTCTGGTTGTCAAAGGAATTTTGTGACGGCAAACTAAGCCCTCGAGCTCGTCTGTGCACCTTTCTTGGTGTCTTTGCCATTTCTAAAGCATGGCGCTTCTGGGTGCCTAACCGCTCCCACGTCATTAAGTCGTGTGACGCACTCTTCTTTGAGGACGTCTTCACTTGTGACCTATCCCATGTTCATCCTCCTTCCTCTCTCTCCTCGCTTTGTCGGCTTGGGGGTGTTGTGTCTGTTCCCGCCTCTGACTCCGTGCGTCATCCTCTCCTTTACACACGGCATCCCCTCCTCTCACTACAACAGACAGTGAGGATGAGGACCTCTCTTTCTCATAGTCCCCATCCTCCCATGCCTCTTCTGAGTTGGCTGCATCATAGCCCTCCTTGGATTCCGTGTCGCCCTTGCCGTCCACTGGCAGTCTTGAGCCCTAATCGTCCGCTGGCAGTCCCGAGATCTCACACTTGGCACCCACTCCCGCGCAGTCCCCTGTCTATTCGACTCCCAACTCATCTCTTGACTCGGAGTCCCCTCCGGTTATTGACGCCACTGGAGGTGGAGCACCCCAGGATCCGGTTTCCGGCCCTGAGCCCTACACACATGGGGGTAGACTACATGCTCTTCCGTCCTCTCAGTCCTCCCGTGAGCGCCCCAGATCCTTTGGGACTCCTGCTGATTATGTCCCTATTGGCTCGTCCAAAACCTCCCAGCCCACTCAGCAGGTCACGCGCTCCAATGCCTCATCCTCCACAGCCGGTACCTTAGCTCGACCCAATGGCCTTAATGCACTTGGCCTGTCTGTGAGTGTCCTGCACCCCAACTCGACAGTTGGCTACGCTCTTTTAGCCCATGAGTTCTATAGTGATCTTGAGTCCTGCGTCGTCAGTTATGTTGCTGCATGCTTTGCGGCCTCTGGTCTTCCTGCTCTTCCCCCTGAGCCTACCACTGTCTGGCAGGCTTGTGAGGCAGCTGAGCTGGTCTCAAGGAGAACGCTATGAGGAGCTCACAGCCCTCTAGGAGCATGGAGAATTTGAGCTTGTAGACCTTCCAGCTGGTTGCAAGGCAGTCTCTGTCCGGTGGATCCTTCGGCGTAAGTTGAAGCCCAATGGGACAGTCGACCGGTACAAGGCTCGCCTCACGGTGAAGGATTTCTCTCAGATTCTTTGGATTGACTTTGATGAGACCTTTGCACCAGTCAGGAGGTACACCACTGCCCGAGCTCTGTTGAGTCTTGTCGCCTAGTACGACTGGGAATTGGAGCAGATGGATGTCAAAAACGCCTTCCTGCATGGGAAGCTTGACGAGGCTATCTACATGGTCCAGCCACCGATGGCACAAACAAGGTCTGGCGACTGCGCAAGGCCCTCTATGGGCTCAAGCAGTCGTCGCGTTGGTGGAACATGGAGATCTCCTCGACTCTTGAGCGGGGACGTTACCGTCGCAGCACGGTTGATCCTGCACTCTTCTTCAGTCACCCCTCAGCGCCATTTGTGGCCATCCTTGTCTACATCGATGACCTCTTCATTGCCTCACCCAGTCCTACAGTTGTCAAGTCAGTGAAGACCCTGCTACAGTCTGCGTACAAGATGAAGGACCTAGGTCGTGCCTGGGTGTTCCTCGGAATGGAGCTTGAGAGTGACCGCCAACGCCGCACCCTGCATGTGCACCAGGCTGCATACATCTGCACACTGGGGGAGCGCTTTGCCTCCCTACTTGCTGACGTCCCCACCGCATCCACGTCGATGACTCCTGCAGGTCAACGCCTGCTGAGGTCACCCGATTCAGCGCAGCTGGGGGAGATTGTTGGTGTCACCGACTACCTGATTGTGGTCGGCTCCATCATGTACCTCGCTACCACCACTCAGGCCGACGTTGCCTTCGCGGTCAACTTCCTAGCCAAATTCTCCCAACAGCCTTGCCAGAGACATCTCGAGGCTGCATTGCACATTGTCCACTACGCGTTGTCCACTGTACATGTGGGGATGTGCTACCGTGCTCAGCCCTCTGTGGTGGTATACGGATACACAAACAGTGACTGGACACATGACACGGATGCTCGTAGCCACACTGGTTACATCTTTCTTGTCGGTGGGACTGCTATCTCTTGGAAGAGTGGAAAACACGGTTGTGTTGCTTAAAGCTATAGTGAGGCAGAGTACGTGGCACTTGGCGGAGGTACATGTGAGAGTGTGTAGTTGTCCCGCCTGTTGCAACAATTGTGTGTTCCGACTCGTTGCATCACTCTGCGCAGTGACAACCAAAGTGCAAAGGCAATTGCTGAGCACGATGGCATGCATCACTCTCGCACAAAGCACATCAACATTGAGCATCACTTTGTACATGAGCGAATTGCTGCTGGAGAAGTTGAGGTGGTCTAGGTCAACACTCGTCACCACCGTGCATACTTCCTCACCAAAGCTCTCAGTAGTGGCATGTTCAAAGCGGTTGTGTATGCTGTGGTCTGCTGCACTCTCGTGATGCACCTGCTTGATGTGAGTCCCATATTCCACTGTCTTGTGACACTCTCTTTGTTCATTAAGTATGTGTGCTGTTCGTCTGTGGGTCATGGGTGTTGGTTTCCGCGCATCTCTCATTATACTCTGTTGTGTCCTCCCGACTTGTGTACATCGGCGTGCAGATCACTGACGGTGAGACTCGACACCGTTAGAGTGTCGCTCGGTGGAGTCGACACGCGCTGAGGCCCATGCACCGTTCACCGAAGCCTCCTCCCTACGGCGATGCGCTCAGCTCCATCGGCAGGCCTCCGCGGTGGTCAGGCCGACGGCGGTCACTACCACTGCATATGCTATTTCCATGCACTCAACTTTGTTTCTGGTTGTGGCATTGCGTCTGCATCGTCATGCTATGCCTAGGGTCCATGTCTCCTGCTGTGTGGCCCTGCTTGACGTCACTGAGTGTCGTAGGCATTACCCGGGTTTGGGCAGCCATAACTCTTTGCTACTATTTTTCTAGCTGATTCTGACCACACGACTGCGTTTGCTGCATCGGTATCATGGTATGGTCTAGTTTTCAGGCAAAATGGACGACGCCCGGGTTTTGGGCTGTCGGGCGTCTGACAGGGCTCACCGAGAAAACCCTGCCTGCCAGAAAATAGGTCTAGGACTGTTTTCTGATTGGCTGGTTAGCTGAGTAACAACTTCTACATTAGTGCGGAGGAGCTAGAATTTGGAGGGGTCTCCCAATGTTGCTCATTCTTCATTCCTAATCAGTCACTTTCAGTTTTCAGTTGCTTTCTGGCGCTAACACTGGCGCGCGCGTTTCTGAGTAACAAACCCAGAGCTTCCACACTTAGACTCTAGAGCAGCAGATTGAGGGTGCAGCTGACTTAAGCAACGAGCGTGGAAGCCCGCATGCTGCATCAATAACGCTGCTGCCCCAACCTGCTGCCTAGGTTTTCTAGCTTGGTATCAGAGCTAGAGCGTAGCAGCAGTAGCAGAAGACTGGCAAACAGGTGTCAGACAACGCCAGCGGACCCCCATACGCGCCACTGCAGGGGAAATGCTGCCGGATTTTTTCCGGCAGCATTGACCCCCGTCAGATTGTTTCCCACGGCCACTGGGCCAGGGGAAATGATGCCGAAATTTTTTGACAGCACTGACCCCCATGCGTGACGTGAGGAGGTGAGCGGCAGGCCGCGTCCGACACCTGTGGGCGACGACGCATGCTGCAACGTCACCCAGGTGCAGTGACTGGCACCAGCACGTAGTAGCAGCAACCTGCAGTAGCGTTAGCCGTAGGCAACAGCAGCGAGCAGTGGCACCAGCACCCAGCAGTAGCTGCGTGCAGTAGCATCAGCACGCAGAAGCAGCAGCTCGCAGCAGCCCACAGCAACAGCTTGCAACAGTAGTAGCAGCGCACAGCAACAGCCTACAGCAGCAGCCCGTAGCAGCAGCGAGCAGCAGCTGCAGCACGCAGCAGCTACAGTAGCGTGCAGCAGCAACAGCGGGCTGTAGCAGCTGCAGCAGCGAGCCGTAGTAGCAGCCAGCTGCAGCAGTAGCATCAACGAACAAGTGCTGGCAACAGCCAGCCGCGGCTGCTGCTGCTCGCACCTCACAGCGAGCGAGCAGCGAGCAGCAGCCCCCTACTGCCAGCAAGCAGTAGCTTGCTGCTGCCAGTGAGCAACAGCCCGCTGCTCGCAGCAGACAGCGGGCGGCTGCCCGCTGTGACAGGAAAAACAGAAAGAAAACAAAAACCAGGAGGAAAAAACAAATCCCCCATCCTGCAGCCCACAAGAGCAGCCCGTAGCAGCAACGAGCAGCAGCCACAACACGCAGCAGCTACGCCAGCGTGCAGCTGCAATAGCAAGCTACACCAGTCACAACAACCACAGCAACCGCAGTAGTAGCAACTGCTGCTACAACTACAGCAGCAGCAACAGTAGCAGCAGCCGCAGCAGCAGCAGTAGCAGCTGCAGCAACAGCAGCAGTAGCAACAGCAACAACGGCAGCAGCACTTGCATCAGCAGTAGCAGCAGCCGCAACGGTAGTAGCACCAACAGCTGCAACAGCAACAGCAGTAGTAGCAGTAGCGGCAACTGCAGCGGCTATAGCAGCAGCAGCAACAACAACAACAACAACAACAGTAGTAGCAGCAGCGACCCAAACGACCGCCGCTACTGACGTTAGCATCCCGTTGCTAACGTCACTACTGACATCATCAACAAAAAAAGGGGGGAAGACAACCAAAGGGGTGGGTAGAATTCCCACCGCCCAAAGCCACTGCTGATATGAGCAACACAGACCAAAAAAAAAACAACAAAACAAAACAAGGGAGACCAAACCATGGCTGGTAGCCCCATTGGGGAGGGCTCCTCCTCTGTTGGGGGGACCCCTAACCCCCCTTTCTTGCAACGACTGCAGCAACAGAAGCAGCAGCAGCAGCAGCAACAATAGCAGCAATAGCACTAGCAGCAGTAGTAGCAGCAGCAGCAGCAGCAACAACAGCAGCACCAACATCCCACAAGTGTCGTTGGCGGCAACCCTGACCCCCTCGTTGCTCTTCAGCAACAGCTCGCCACCTTGATGCAGCAGCTTGCAGCGCTACAGCCAGTAGCCTCCCAGACTACCACCAGTGCGCCGCCGTTGTTCATCCCTCCAGGGCACGCCAACCCAGCTATGTCTGCTGCCACGTGCTACATGGCACAACAGCAGACTCAACGCCAACGGCAGACAGTGACCTCCATCCTTGGCCCCACTCTGGGCGCCGGCCACAGGCAAAAGGACTTTGAAACGCCGCCGCCGTTGCTTCAGGCCGGCGAGCAGATCTGTAGCTGGGAGCTCAGCTTCCGGATCTGGGCGCAAGGTGAGGGCCTGTGGGCATACTACACCCTCCCTTATTACTCCACTCAGGCCGACCAGCTGTATGACGCTGGTCGTGCCGTCCATGCCCTCGTCCCAGTTGCCCCTCCAGCCTCCCGCCTGGCCCTAGAGCCTTTCCTTGGTGACTTCACCTCTTGCGACATCCCAGACCCTGCAACAGCATGGCACGTCCTCACCAGGCCCCATCGCCTGTCCAGCGACGCTGAGATCAGCCGTCTCCTCCGGGAGTTCAACTCCCTGCACATGGGGTAGACCGAGACGGTCACTGCCTACTGGCAGTGGGCGGAGGACATCCTTCGTCGTCTCGGCAAATCTGCTCCACCCCCTCTCTCTGCGCTCCTGACCATCAAGCGCGGCGCCACCAGCGCGTACGCGGACGTCTTCGTGCACTACCCCCAGGACGTCCTCTCCACCATGGCGGCCCAGGGCACCCTCATGCCGTGGGCATACGAGCTCTTCCTCCGCATTGAGGAAGCTCGCCAGGAGTCCCAGCTCCATCGCACGGAGGCTCTTGCATCCCCTGTCGTCGCCTCCCCTGCCGTTGCCTCTGTGGTCATCGCCTCCCCTGCCATAGCTACCTCATCGTCTTTGGGGAAGAAGAAGAAGAGCCAGAACAAGAAAGGCAAGGGTCTGCCGCAACAGCAGCAGCAACTGCCGTCGACCGGGTCCAGTGGTGGTGGCTCGGTTTGCCACAACTGTGACCAGCCCGGGCACGGGTGGTACACGTGCCCTCTCCCGACAGACGAGGCACGCGACATCGCCACCATGCGTCGCCAGCGGGAGCGCCGTCTCGCCTCTGCTGCCGTCATTGTTGGCCCTGACACTGCGACCTCGTCCAGCAGCTCCGCCACTCCGACAGCTTCGCCAGTCTCGTAAACACCCTCGCTGCAGTAGTATTACCCACAGCCGTCGGCGCCTCCGTTCCCGTCACCGGCGCTTTCCCTCCCTTACCCAGGCTCCGGTGCCATCACTCCGCACTCCCGAGCCGTCCTCCCGTGAGCGTCAGCTGGAGCAGTTCATCGCGCTCCAGCTCGGCCTGACGCGCCCTCCTCCCCAGGGAAGTGCGAGTTGCATCACCTCCTGCTCTCCTGCCTCGCCTTCCATGGCTGAGACTGATGTATGGTCGTGTCTCGTTTCCTCGTCTGTCGCATCGTCTCCCGTGGTCTCCTCTACCCCTTCCTATGACGACGTTGCATGGCTTGACGATTGGCACTCTTGGTTCTCGCCTCCTTCCACCGCGTCTACGTCCCTTGCTTGCTGCCATGTGACCGTTAGCGATCTGGCGACCCCGGTCCAGGACCCCGCTAACACCTGGATCATCGCGTCCGAGGCCATGCATCACATGACGGCCTCTTGTGAGGCCTTCAGTATGCTCGGTCCTGTAGGTGATGTCTCCGGTGTCTGGACGGGCTCCTGACAGGTGTTCCCTGTCCGTGGTGTCGGCGTTGTTCGTTTCTGTGGTCCTGCCGGTGACGTCTTTCTAACCGATGTCCTCTTCATCCCTGGTCTCGAGCTCAACCTCCTGTCGGTCACTGCAATTGACCGCATGAGCATGGACGTTGTGCACTCGCGTGGTGTCGGCACTGTGTCCCCGCGTCCGTCTGGTCTCGTAGTAATGTACGCCACCGCCCGTGGTAACTTGTGGCATGTATCCTGTCTCTCCTCCTCCCCTTCCGTCTCCTCCCCGTCGGCCGCCACAGGCCATGTGTTTGTGACCAGCACACTTTCTCCTTCGCACACTTGCCTCTTGCACCGCCGCCTTTGCCACGTCCACTCTGCCGCCGTAGACGGCATGCTCCGCACCCAACCGGCCAAGGGCCTTGACCCGGGAATTTTCTCCTCCCGTGCCCCAATGAGTGCATTGTTTGTGCTCAGGGGAAGATGCACCGGTCTACATACCCGTCGTCTTCCTCCCGTGCGTCCGCCCCTCTTGACCTTGTCCATTCGAACGTCAGGGGCCCTCTCCCCACCGAGTCCGTCAGCAAGCATGGCCGCTACATCCTCACCCTCACTGACGACTACTCTCGCTACCATTGGGTCTTCTACCTTCGGCAGAAGAGCGATGTCGCCCGCACCATCTAGGGTTGGCTTGTCCTTGCGGAGCGCGAGTGTGGCCGCCCTCTTCGCCGCTTTTGCTTCAATCGCGGTGGTGAGTACATGGACGAGGCCACGACCTTTCTCACCTCACGCGCCATCCACCATGAGACATCCGCGCCCTACACGCCCGCCCAGAACGGTGTCTCCGAACGGTGGAACCGTACCATGGCCGACGCCGTCCGCACGATGCGGGTCGAGTCCGGTCTCTCCGATGGCTTCTACTTTGAAGCCATAGCCTACATGACCTGGGTCTGGAACCGAATTCCCCACGGTCCCCTTCCCCGCCAGTCCACACCTTACCAGCATTGGTGCGGTCAGCGCGCTGACCTCCGCCTGGCTCGCGTCTGGGGTTGCGTGGCCGTGGTGTGGCTTCCCGCCTTGCAGCAGGGCAGCAAGCTCACCCCCCGCGGACGTCCCTGCACCTTCCTCGATGTCTCTCATCAGTCCAAGGCCTAGCACTTCTTGGATCCCTCCCGGCACTACATCGTCGAGTCCCGGGATGCACTCTTCTTCAAGGACCTGTTTCCTCACGACCTCATTCGCTCCGGCTCGTCTGTGTCTATCCCGTCGCGTGGGGGAGTGAGTCCGTCCTCCGTCCTGTCGCTTCCGGGTGACTCATTCCCCAGTCCCTCTGAGCCGGCAGCCCCAGTCGCGTCCGTTGGTCCCTCCGAGCCAACACCCCCAGTCGCGTCCGTTGGTCCCTTTGAGCCGGCAGCCCTAGTCGTGTCCACTGGTCTCTCCGAGCCGGCAGTCCCAGACGCGTCTGCCGGTCCCTCCAAGCCGGCAGCCCCAGTCGTGTCCGCTGGCCCCTCCGGTCTGGCAGTCCCAGATGCGCCTGCCAGTCCCTTCGGGCCAGCAGCCCCAATTGCATCCGCTGGTCCCTCCGGACCGACAGCCCCAGTCGTGTCCGCTGGCCCCACCGGTCCGGCAGCCCCAGACGCACCCGCCAGTCGCTCCGGGCCAGCAGCTCATCTCGCGTCTGCTGGCCCATCCGAGCCAGCTGTCCCGGTTGCATCCGCTGGCCCCTCCGGACCATCAACCTCGTCTACCTCCATTGGCCCGTCGGACTCAATGCCATCTCCTGCCCTCCCACGCTACATACGTGGCCCAGGCCGCAGCCTCCGACCCAGACCGTCGACGAGCGTGCGGACTGTCGCACCACGCTCCGTAGCGCCTCGACCCCCCGTGGCTCCACGTGTCTCCTCCACTCCCACGGTCGTGAGTGGGGACCCTGGTACCAAGGCTGTCGGCTTGACCACCTCGGCCATCATTGCAGACCTTCATCCGGGCTCCACACTTGGCTACGCCATGCTCCATCACGAGCATCGGCACGCTACCATGGCTGCACTTGCGTGCATCCCACTAGGCGCTCGAGATGCATACGCTCTCTCAGTCCGTTCCACAGCACGCCCGGAGGACCCAGCCACCCTACGCGAGGCACGAGCCTCTCCTGAGGCCGCAGACTAGGACGCTGTCTATGCCGATGAGCTCGCTACTATCCGACAGCACCACGTGTACGACCTCGTTGACTTTCCTCCAGTTCGGAAGGCCATCGGCGCCAAGTGGGTTTTTCGGCGCAAGTGGAAGCCCGACGGGTCCTTGGACAAGTACAAGGCCCGCCTTACAGCCAAGGGGTTTGCCCAAATTCCTCGGGTCGACTACAACCAGATCTTTGCCCCAGTTGGCCGGTTCTCCACTAGTCGGGCGCTCTTCAGCCTGGTCGCCGAGCAAGGGTGGGAGCTGCATCAGATGGATGTGAGCAACGCGTTTCTCCATGGCTCACTGGAGGGTGAGGAGCTCTACATGGTGCAGCCCTAGGCTTTGACAACGGCACTAGGAGGGTCCGGCGAGTGCGTAAGGCCCTCTATGGCCTGAAGCAGTCGCCTCGGTACTGGAACCAAGAAATCAGTAGCACACTCCTTCGGGGCTGACTCCAGCGTAGTTTTGCTAACCCCGCACTGTTTGTCAGTTCGCGAGGCCAGACTTTTGCCGCTGTTCTGGTTTACATCGACGATCTCCTCATTGTGCCGCCAGACACGGCTGCCATCCAACGCATCAAGGACTTGCTACACGCCACCTACCAGATGGAGGATCTCGGATCTGCCAAAGTCTTCCTGGGCATGGAGCTCGAGCATGATCGCTCCCAGGGCGTCCTACACATCCACCAGGCCGTCTATGTGCAGACTCTGTTCACCCCCTTTGCGGAGGACCTGCTACTCGTGCCAAACACTTCCTCACCCATGTCACCCGATGGCCAGGTGAAGGTGAAGAGTCCTGACCCAGCTATTGTTAGGGAGCCAGTTGACATGACCACGTACCTGCAAGTCATCGGGTCACTAATGTTCCTGGCGACGACGACGCGCCCAGACATTGCGTTCACCAAAACCTCCTGGCCCAGTTCTCTCAGGAGCCGCGTCAGCTCCACTACGAGGCCGCGATCCGAGTACTGCGCTATGTTGTCTCAACTCCTCGGCGAGGTCTCATGTTCCGACGTCAACCGTCTGTGGTCGCGGTGGGATACACCGACAATGACTAGGCCGGTAGTCCGGACGGAAAGAGTCGCACAGGCTGGATCTTTCTGATTGGCGGCACAGCTGTGTCTTGGCGTAGTGGCAAGCATGGGTGCATTACACGCAGCACTGCTGAGGCTGAGTACGTGGCTCTTGGCTCAGGCGCGTGTGAGAGTGTGTGGCTGCGTCGTTTGTTGTCCGAGTTGTGTCAACCTGTCGCATCCATCACGTTGCATTGTGACAATGAGAGTGCCATGGCCATCGCCAATAATAACGGCGTGCATCACACACGCACAAAGCACATCAACATTGAGTATCACTATGTGCGTTCGTTGTTGCATGACGCCAGCATCAGCATCGTGTGGGTTGACACAGCATGACAGTTGGCTGACTTCTTGACCAAGGCACTGAAGCGTGACTCGTTCAAGAAGGTTGTGAGTTCGGTCGGCGTGCGTCTGTGAGTTGCTCTCTTTGTCCCTGCTTGCATCTCTGCGTGGTCCGGGGGAGTCTGGTCGTTGTCTGTGTCTCTGCCCGCACATGTGCACTACGCCTGTGAGTCATGGGGGAGTGTTGGTTTTTGCGCATCTCTCATTGTACTATGTTCTGTCCTCCCGGCTTGTGTACATCGGCGTGTAGATGACTGACGGCAAGACTCGACGCCGCTGGAGTGCCCCTCGGTGGAGCCGACGCGCGCTAAGGCCCACGCACCGTTCACCGAAGCCTCCTCCTTACGGCGATGCGCTCAGCTCCATCGGCAGGCCTCCGCGGCGGTCGGGCCGCCGGCGGTCACTGCCACTGCAGATGATGTTTCCATGCACATAGCTTTGTTTCTGGTTGTGGCATTGCGTCTGCATCGTCATGCTATGCCTAGGGTCCATGTCTCCTGCTGTGTGGCCCTGCTTGACGTCACTGAGTGTCGTAGGCACTGCCCGGGTTCGGGTAGCCATAACTCTTAGCTACTATTTTTCTAGCTGATTCTGACCACACGACTGCATTTGCAGCATCGGTATTATGGTATGATCCAGTTTTGAGGCAAAACGGACGACGGCTGGGTTTTGGGCTGTCGGGCGTCTGGCAGGGCTCACCGAGAAAACCCTGCCTGCCAGAAAATAGGTCTAGGACTATTTTCTGATTGGCTGGTTAGCTGAGTAACAAGTTCTACACTAGTGGGGAGGAGCTAGAACTTGGAGGGGTGTCCCATTGTTGCTCATTCTTCATTCCTAATCAGTCACTTTCAGTTTTCAGCTGCTTTCTGGCGCTAACACTGGCGCGTGCGTTTCTGAGTAACAAACAGAGAGCTTCCACACTTAGAATCTAGAGCAACAGAGTGAGGGGGCGGCTGACTTAAGCAACAAGCGTGGAAGCCCGCACGCTGCATCAAAAACGTTACTGCCCCAACCTGCTGCCTAGGTTTTCCAGCTATGAGGGAGTGTTGTTTATAGTTGTAAGTGCCCTCTTGCCTTTACGCGCACACACACCTCATCACTGTAGGTGATTGATCTTAACTGAGGCTCCTTGGTGCAAGACTGTGACGTAGCATGGGACGCACAGTGGTGGTGACACTATCAAGTCATCAAGTGGTAACCGCAGCAACAATGCCATCCTCACAGCGAGCCTTAGCTTAGTGATGACTCTATATGCCACAATGGGGGGTACACTTGTAGAAGTGCATGTTTGTGATTTGACAGAATTCTTACTCACATGCATGCTTTTAGTGTAGTAAACCGGGTTGCTGATCCATCGGGACCATGCGTCCGATTTACACCGGCGTGTGAGAAACCGTCTTGAGCTCGTTCGCTCCAAAGGCAGGTTCGATCCCTGGGTGGCGTCCGGGCCCCAGGTTTGGTGATTTGCGTGGGTAGCCCGGTCAACCGGTACTAACCACTACGCTTGCTTGTTACTCTACACACTTCGTCTTACTCCAAGTGAGCTTGACCCCAATCCATGGTGTCGTCCCGTCACTTGCTTGCTTGCTAGCTTGCTTACTTAGCAACCTAGGCTACCTACAACTACCAGGTAACTACAGTCCGGAACCTGGCAGGTCTCATCTTGGAAAATTTTGAAGGACAGGATACTACTAGGATTTTCCTCGTTGGCTGATGTTTTTAGTAACAAGCCTGACAGATTTGAGGTGAGGCTAGAACACGGAGGGGTCTCAGTTCGTTGCTCATTCTTCGTTCCTAATCGCTCTGCTTCATTATAGCTCCTCTCTGATACAAACTCCGGCGCACACACTTTTGAGTAGCAAACCAGAGCGCTTTGACTCTGATTCAGCAGACAAAGGACGCAGACTAGGTAATGAGTATGGGTTCCCGCATAATACATCAACACCACCACTGCCCCAATCTGCACATCAGCTAGTTTCCACCACACCACCTGTGCATGGCTCCCGTTCCTGCCATATTTTGCGGCTTGGCTTGCTCCTTGTCCACCGGTGACAAGTAATGCTGAGACAATCATTGCTACCTTTCCTCATCCACTCAAACCAGTCTTCGCCAATGTCGTGGCTGCAGTCTATCGCTCTATGATTGGTCAGAGGTTATTCAAAATCAGTTCAGAACTCGTCATTTCTATCGGTTGTTCAGTGCACATCTTTCAATGGTTCAGAAGAGCATTTTCTTCAGCGCTGTTTTGAACAACTTTGCCCCCCACCCCCCTCTTTCTGCAGCACCTATTCACAACTTGCAAAGATGACTACACGAGACTTGGAGTGGTAGCAAGTGCCAAACCACCTCCCACACGATGGTCGGGCACTCATTCAGGCGATGAGACGATGAGTCTACCACCACAATGCCCACTGGCACTTCTGTGTGTGAACATCGCTCCACGCACAGGCACTTCCCAATGCTCCCCTTGTCGTCTGGGAAGGTGGT
>SZWC01001702.1:7909-23012 GCA_023375785.1 Penium margaritaceum | reverse complement strand
GCTCCCAGCTCGGAGAAGAACTCGCGCAACAGCGCGTCGTCGTCCTTCTCCTGAGCCTTATCCTTCTCCTTTTCCTTGTCCTTCTCCTTGTCCTTGTCCGCCATGACGTCTCGTCTCTGTGTGTGTAACGCCCCCCTCCGTAGCAGACGCCACCTGCCAGTGCCCCTGCAGACGTGCCCCCGGTATGCTCCTGCCAGTCCGGAATCGAGGGACTCTCGTTTCGTGGAGAGGAGTGGAGTGGAGTGGTAGCCCCCACGTTTCCTGAGACTCCCGCCGACGTCGCAGGTGCTGGATCTCGCTCCAAGCCAAACAAGGGTGGAGCTGTGTCACGGTGCAGGCGAAGAACAAGGGCTCGCAGATTCCGATCTCGGTTGGTGTCACATAGGGCCTGGTCCACACACTCGCCGATGTTCGGCACGGCAGGAATCGCGCACGCGGGAATTGCCCTTGTGCAAGGGGGTCAACAGTTAGCGGGATGTTGGCGATTTTTAAATGCGAGGGGTCAACCCATTGCGAAGTTGTGTCGAGATCGTTTTTGTTCGGTAAAGAAAATTGGCGACCACCACAGTGCCGCCGTCTTCGGCTGAGTTTGGGGTGTCCGGACATTTCTGCTTTTCTATTTGTCGTTGCCTTCAAGAGCCAGTTAGCGGCGTGCCACAGCTGCCGCAGAGGATGTTTTTTCTCCTCGACTTCTCCACTCAGATTTCTGCGGTTGAAAAATGAAATCATGCATGAAATTTCAAAGATTTCTGCGTTTGCTCATCTCTACCTCACGCTCTGTGTTACGTACTAGACGTACAGGGGTCCCTCATCTTTCCAAGTGCGCCTTTCTGTCATGAAAAAAGTAGCCCACGGCGTGTCGAGACCTCAGTTTTCACTTCGATGGTTGAGGAAAGTTCGGCCAACTGCCCTCACCCGTCGACAAACCTTCTCCTATCCTTCGAAAACTTCGACCACTTTTGAAAATTCACGACAGAAGTGTCACGACCTTTCGGTCGACTTCTCAATCCATCAAGAAAAATCTAGATATAGAAAGATGCATCTTGCATCTCCACCGTCGATCCTCGAAGCCCCCTGATTTCTCCGCGGAGCTTCTCGAATCCGAACACTCACAACGCGGCTCCACACGCGTCGCTCGACAATTGACCCAACGACTCCAACTATGCCTCATTCGTAACTCGATTCTTGTATACAGTTGTTCGATCATCTTGACACTTGTCAACGAATTATACTTAACGCTAATTACATATTACTCACGTGTCACAAATTCTCAATCGTGTTCTGCCTCGCAACTTCTACTCCTTCACCAAGTACACAATTTGGCATAACCCTTGGTATCAGAGCGTAGTGGTGTTGGCGAGGCATCCAACTACTTTACTCATCCAGAGGACTACCTTGCACAAGCCATCAGCGCATCTCGCACGTCGAAACTTCGTAGACTTGCGATTATGGCGTGAAGCAAGGAAGCGCACCCAATGACCAGTCGCGGATTTTCGGCGACGACTTCGGCGATGGAGGAGCAAGCGTGCCCGTGCACGCGGGCCCTGAATCGACAGCAAATGGTAGCGTGGTAGGCTATGCGCAAACTGGATCAACCTCTACGCCTCAGATAACCAATCCGGTCGCGGATCCAACAACAGTGAACGAGCTTTACCGACAGCCTCTACGACCATAACAAAGAACAATTGGCAAACCATATCTCCGCACTCCAAGGCATCAATAGCCATCTTCTCTAACAACGCAATGTCACAATGGAGGCTCTTTGCAATGCAAGTGCGCGAGAGGCGGTGCTCGCCGAGCAAAAAACCCAACTCTTGAGCAAACCGAAGATTTTCCAGGCCCCTCCTGAACCGTTCGATCCTTCGAACTCAAAGGGACCGACTGTTCAGATGTGGCTCACAAGTCTATAGGCGTACTTCACCGCTGTTTGGGTCCACAATGATTGAGAAATGATTGACCTCCCGACAATGCATGGCACGACACTAAGTTAGTGATCTGATCTAAAGGACATCCAATAATAATAAGAGACGGACAGGGCCTCATCAACGGCCAACTGCGCCCGTCTCATATCACCGATCGCAAGCGTTCTACCCTTGTAGAAGATCAACCCGCAATGGCAAGACACGCTAATGCCACCAACCGACTGGAACGAGTTCTTACACGCAATGCTCACACCATTTGGGCGACTCAATAAGAAGTCTGACACTTTATACAAGCTCCACCATCTCCATCAGAATTCAAGCATAGCAAAAGTGCACATGGAGATTCTGCAAGATCATCACTGGTGTACCCATTGCCCTTGACGAGCTCTGATTTAACTATAACAACGGCCTCAATCGAGATTGAGACCAGCGATCGCCGTTCCTGGCATCGAAAATGAGTTGCCGTGCATGATCGTACTAGAAGAAAGGATCGACATTGTCGACTACAACGCTATGATGCAGGAATCCTACAACTGGCAACCTCCCACATACAAATTTTGTGAGGAATGGAAAAACGCAAACAGGGGACTCCTATACTTCAATGGAAGTGGAAGCTGATGACAAGAGAGATATGTGTACTTGCTAAAACCGCAAAAACATCGGGCACATCGCTCACAACTGTCGAAGCAAGAAGTAGGCCAAAATAGGAGGGAAATCGCACAAACATGAGTTGTAAAATGGCAAAAGGCAGGAGTGAAAGGCGTGAATCTTGTGTATTAGACTCGTGAGGAGCGATCTAAGTAAAAAAAAGCCCATTAGAACAACCTACGATATACCAAAGATGTCCTGAGATCACAAAGTCCGACAAAGGGTGCGAGGACGACCCACCAGTGATACTATTAAAAGTGCAACGACGAGGTTGCAATAGTCGTAGAATGGCACCGGCACTATTGAATGGAGAAGCTTCTCAAAGTTTTGTAAGTAATGACATGGTTTGCAAGTTGGGCTTGCAAACCAAACCACGGATCTTCGAAGGGAGACCTGTCATCGGGAGATTGAAAATGCGGAGATTTCGAGAACCACTACAACTACAAGTGGGACATCTACTGAATGTAGCCGTTTGGAGGTCTTGTTTGATGAGAGACCACAAAATCATTCCCAAACGAGATTTCTTGTACTGACACAATCTGTAGTTTGACTACAACAGTAGCAATTTCTACGTGGAAATCGATGGTGCAAAGTAACACCTTCCATGAGTGGGGCGGAAGACGACTGTAGAAGCACCAGATGTGGACGTAGAAGAGGAAGCCGCGGTAACTGAATAGCGATAACCTATGCAACCGATACCGCTTAACGTAGCCAAAGAGTACATAGAGCAAGGAGCTTGTGCGTGGCTCGTGCATCTCGAGCTAATAAAGGAAGCACAAGAAGCAACAGCAGACTTAACTCTCATCGGCCCCATCAGCCTCCTCGACCCCATCGGCATCAATAAAGTTCGCGATGGTACCTAAAGTGTTCGCACCACTCATCCAAGAGTTTGCGGACGTCTTCTCCGAAAAACTCCCCAAAACCCTACCACCTCAATGTGACATCGACCATCGCATCGAGCTAAAATCGCATAGACGACACACTGTTCAAGGGGCTTGTCGAATGAGCGAACACGAGCTGATTGAGCTAGAAATTTAACTTGAAGAGATGCTCAGTCAAGGGCTCATCCGCCCGTCCACATCAACATACACCACACTAGGAATGTTTGTGAAAAGAAATGGGGACATGCGGATGCGTGTGGACTATTAAACGTGGAACGATGCTACCATCAAGAACCGCTACCCTCTCCCTAGAGCTGACGAGCATTTCGACCAACTTTGAGTGGCTCGAACTTTCACCACAATCAACCTTCGTAGCGGTTATCACCAAATTTATGTGGTAGACACCAACATCAAGTAGACGGTGTTCCGAACTCGCTACGAGCATTTTGAGTTCATAATGATGTCGTTCGGACATACAAAAACCCTGGCGACATTCATGGCAGCAATGAATAGGAGTTTCTATCCATACCTCAACAATTTTGTCATGGTATACCTCGATAACATCTTGATGTAGTCACATCTTGCATGAGCACGATGGACATCTCTGAAAAGTTCTCAAAAGTCTTACAAAAGGATGTTTTTTGGAAAATTCTCAAAGTGCGACTTTGTTCACCGTTAGATGGAGTTTTTGGGTCACGTCATCAACAGCAAAAGGATCACCATGGATAAAAAAAGTTGAAGCAGGCGATGATTGGCTGACACGAAGCAACGTTCAAGACGTTCAAGTTTTCCTCGGCTTTTGCAATTGCTACAGGCGTTTTGAATGGGATTACACCCAAATGTCAGTGCCTCTCTCTGATCTCACACGCAAAGAAAATGAATGGCACTGGGGAGATAGCGAACAAGAAGTGTTCACTACACGGAACGCGTTGACCCCGATGCCGGCCCTACGATTAACTGATCCAAGAGTCCACTACTTCATGGCTACAAACTCCTGATATCAAGCCATCAACATAGGCCTCCTCCAAGACCATGGCAACGAAGAACAACTAGTCGCATACATGTCACAAAAACTTCAAGGACCAAAACTCAAGTATGTTGTAAACGAGAAAGAGATGTTGGCAGTCGTACATGCATTTAAGACATCGCGGTGATATCTTGAATACTGCCAATGCATCGTGCGCATGAACCATCATGTGCTCAGAAATTTGAAGACACAGTTAAACCTCAATCGACATCAAATCCGATGGATAGAGTTCCTCAAATCCGGATTCCACTATGATATTGAGTACAGGCTAGGAAAAGCCAACTTTGCAAACGCGCTTAGTTGCTTACCAGATCTAATGGCTGAGCCAGCAAAGCTACAACTAAAGTGAGATCCGTATCTTGAGCACTTACTCACACAAGGCTACAACTAGTACTGCGGATACGACAACGCACAATTTTGGTATGACGGACCCTACTGGTGGCCACGATTCACTCGCCACGTGGCCCTTCCTCCGAACAATGAACTTTGTCGCATGCTACTCAAAGATTGCCACAACAATGGTCTAGGTGGAAACTTTGGAGAAGACAAGATGATGCAGAATCTTGCACATTAAAACTGGTGGGACAAGATGCAATCCGACGTGGTCAACTTCTGCAAAACCTAGGACACATGTCAGTGACAAAAATCGCGTCGCATGCGGCCACCTGGACTTCTACAACCCCTTCCCATTCCAACAGAACCGTGGACCGACATCTCCATGGACTTTGTCACAGGACTACCCATCACACCCAAGGGGTATGACTCAATCCTCATGATTATTGATAGGTTCTCTAAAACATCCCACTTTATCTCGAGAATTCCCACGATCACCGCCAAAGGAATAGCGCGTCTGTTCCAAAACAACATCGTGCGACTACATGGCATGTCAAGAACCATCACGAGTGACATGGATGGTCGATTCACCGGCTGCTTTTGACGCAAACTGATGACTCGCTACTCGAGTCAGATCCAACTTTCAATGCGTTCCATACTCAAATAGACAGTGTGACCGAGCAGACCAATCAAACGCTCAACCAACTTCTCCAAACGTTATGCAAACCTCATGGGACAGATTGGGCACAAAATCTCTGGACCGCCAAAATCGCATACAATATGGTGATCTCCACCGCAATAGGTAAAACTCCATTCAAAGTGGTGTATGGAAAAATTCTCACCACGCCAACAGGACTCCAGAGCCAAAGTAACATTTCCGTGGTTGACATCCAACGCTGCAACTTCTCCACCATCTTGGATGAAACACGGCAACACACACAAAGACACGAGCGGTGATGAGACAAGAAGCTGAACAACATCACAGCAATGATGTTTTTTCCGCTGGCGACAAAACCCTTCTCAATGCGACCAACATCGAACTCTGTGGAGCCGAAAGTTCAAAGCTCAAACCGTGATGGTTGGCATTGTTTGAGATCGAGCGCATGCAAACCCTCGTGGTTGTGCGACTCAAACTCCACCACACTATGCAAGTTCATTCACTGTGCCATATCAGCAGACTCAAGCACTACTGAGACCCCGAAGAGAACTTCCCTGGGCGGGATGTCCCTCCCCCTCCTCCGGTTCAAGTGGAAGAGGACATAGAGAACGTCATTGAGGGCATCCTTAGCCATCAAAGACATGGCAAAACAACATAACATCTTGTTAAGTGACACGGCTCCAACACCGCTCATAACAGGTGGCAACCCTACGACAACCTCTGAGACGTTGATCACCTTATTGACGGATATCACCGCCGTCACCGGGCCACATTTCTACGTGCGCCAGGACTTTGCGGATAAAACGGGGGGAAATGTTACGTACCAAAGGTACACGAGTCCCTAATCTTTCCAAGTGGGTATTTATATCATTACACAATAGCCCAGCGTGTTCTGAGACCTTGATTTTCACTTCGAATGTCGAGGGAAACTCAGCCAACTGCCCTCATCCTCTGACCAACCTTCTTGCATCTTTTGACAACTTTGACCACTTTTGAGAATCCACGTCAGAAGTGCTACAACCTTCCGGTCAACCGATGCATGAAGACATATCTAGATTCATAAAGATGCATCTTGCATCGTCACCATCGATCCTTGAATATCCCTGATTTCTTGGCAGAGCTTCTGAAATCCAAATACTCACAACGCATATCCACAGGCATTGCTCAACAATCGACCCAACGACTCCGACTATGCCTCATTCGTAACTCGACACTTGTATATGTATGTTCGATCATCTTGACCCTTGTCAACGAAGTACACTTACCGCTAATTAGAAATGGATCAAGTACCCCAAATTCTCTTTCCTGTTCTGTCTCACAATTTCTACGTGTTCACCATCTACGCTCCGTTTGGCATGACATTCAGCTGAGGACAGAGCTTCCCGCATTTCCTGCCATGCTGGAAATCAGTGAATGTGGACCAGGCCCATAGGCCGCTTTCACATAAGCTCGCAGCATCTTTGTGCCATGTTGAAAAGCCCACCAAGTTTCTACGGACAATGAGGTTCCATTGGTATGAGGTGTCCTTTCACAATGAGGGCTTGCTTAAACCATATTGGCGTGAGCAATACATTCATCATGTTTCTTGAAAGTTTCAAGGCGGATTTGACCCATGTTGTCCTACCACGTTGTTGGTCGCTGGTGGAAAGGGGTTGGCGCGGTTGTGTAGTTGTTAGAATTTGCTACAGCTTCCAGAGTTGAGCAACTCGTAGCAACTAGTGCCCCTGACGTGGAAAAATGCACATGCTGATGCATTCCATTTGTCCTTATGTGCCAATTGCTGCAATGCAAGAAAGCCTTTATTTCTATTTTCTTACCCACTATTGGCAATATAGCCATTCCTATGAAGGGGAAATCTTTGGTGAGCACCCGAAAAGGGAAAAAAACAATTAACAAAAGCAACATGGGACTTCATGGCGTTCGGCACTTTCACATAATTGTATACTACCTATCCTGGCCCCACAAAGTGTGTCCGGTTCTTTTCTTCAAATCCAACCCATGTTCTCAAGGCATTGCAGGAATTTGATGCCTGATGAACCTAGAATTCCAATGCGCATGCCCGAAGTTCATCACTCTTCAGTCTGAAGGACCCACTATTCACATGATGGACTTTTTAACTTGCAACCTCAGCAGTTTTCAAAGCCGAACATCCTCGATGGTTGCATTCGTACAAGCCATCCATTGGGATGGTGTCCCGCCAAGTGGCATCTAATGAGGCCATAAATCGATACGACCATCTCTGGTCACCGAGAATAGCCGTTCATCGAGCGTAGAATGAAAAGAGGACATGAACTGTAATGCGTGAATCTTATTTCCCAGCTAGTCATGAGCTTGATGGGATGGATGGTGTCTTGTGAGCAATAAAACAGTGGCGCTATTTTCCTGCTGATGTCTGAGGATCATCGTGAAGTGCCACATCATGTAGAAAGCGATCGCACAATTACTATCTACAGACAAAGGCATCGAGGCTTCCATTTAGAAATGTTTATGGATATTCACATTTATTACTGTATGGGAGGCCCATCCCATGAAATTAGGAAAACAGCCTTTGATTGTATGAGCAGAAGGCGGGTAGCGACATAGCAAAGTCTTTTAAGACCCCTCACCAATTCTTGCACGTGTGTCATTTTCTTGTTGTAGAATCACGACGAAAATCAAACTTGTCTCGCCATTTTTTTTTTCAATGCTACGTAGCATGTCTTCCACGGAATAAGAGAAGAAAAAACTCACAAAAGGTAGAATGAGCCAGAATTTCCATGGTGTAAAACAAGCATTGACATGATAGTTGTGCCATTTGACGAGATTTTTTGCCATTTTTCCACAGCATCAATGTCTAAGAATATCGTCAAGTACGCAAATCGTCTCCCTATCCACTTACATTGGAGGCGAAGGAGCAAAATCTCTACCATGGAATCTCTTGCAAGGATTCTAGTAGTGCTTAAGTTTGCTGATGCGGAAGATCACATGTATAGCCATGTTGTGGGGCTGGCAAATTCAAACGACGATTGGGGCTTGTATTTGCCCCAACTCTAACTGTCCTAATCATCAAGGTTTGAACTTTACAAGTTCTTGTCTATGCAGTTTCATATTTGCCGCGTTGATTAGGACACAATCGCAAGCGATGAAGGTGTCGTTATGATGTCGGTTCGCAACTCGCTTCATTATCATGTATGTTTTCACGAGGGTTTGCCGTGTTTCCCCCAAGAAGCTTGAGAAGTCACAATGATGGATTTCAGCCACAAGAGTATTACATTGGCTTTGTTAAACTGTCAACGTGGGGGATATTTTTCTGTCCATCACCTCAAAAATTAATGGCGGGTGTTTTTAGATAGTTACTTGTAACAGTGGAAGTTGTTGATTTGTATGCGAGTTTGACAGTTGGTGCTTTTGAAGCCTATTGGTGTCATGGGGCTCGCATTAATTCAGGAGTTATACGAGCGTATGATTTGTCTACACGGTTTGCCTGCCGGTTTGAGGGTGAAATTCCATAAATACCTGGATCCGACTATTGTTACTTGTCCTTAATACATGCCAAAACAACTGTTCAATTGACCGTCTCTGTTGTTGATGACGGTACATGGCACCACGTGTAGTCGCACAATATGATTTAAAAACATTCACCTCGTGCCTTTGGTAGTGACGGTAGTTGTCGATGGAATGATGTGCGAGATTTTGTAGAATCTATCCACCATCACAAAAATGGGATAAGAGTTTTCGTAATTGGTGGAGGTCCATATTGATAACGACCCATGACTCCCTTAGAAGAGAGACAGGTTGGAGTAGTCCAGGGTGCCTAGTGTGATGCAATCTTTACACTTACAAAAGTCACACAATTTGTACAATGCCACCGAGTTGGTTTGCATGCGGTCCCACAAGTATTACTTTACTAGCTTCTTAATTGTCTTGTCCTTGTTGAAATATCCACCTAGATGATTATTGTGGCACTCCTCTACTATCATTCTTTGTAGTTCTTCATTCGGTTGTACAAAGACTTGGCTAGTGAATTGTCGTCACCAGTAGGGATCATTAAACCATGATTATTCGTACTTTATTTCCGCCAAACAACTTGTAACCTTTTTGTAAACAAACTCATGCCACATGCATCTCATTCAAAAATTTGTGTGATGATCTCAACTATCACGTGTTATTCTTGGTCCATAACATCCGCTAGACTTCTTTTTCTAGGTCCATCCCTAATATCACAGTTGAAGTTCGACTCGAGGAACTCCATCCGTTGAGATGTTTCATGACCTACATTTGGCTGAGTGTTGACATCTTTGAAAGTGTGGTGCTTGGTGTGGACGACACATTGTGAGCATTTCAAATAGATCCACCATGTTTTGAATGCAAGCACAAGATTCTGCATTTCTCGTGCAAAGCATGGTTGAGTTTTTTCTTCATAGTTTCCTCAACATGTTTGCAATTTCTTGTTCTCCATCATCGCTATCTTGGAAACGACTTTGATTTCTCAATCAGACACTTTGGTGGCCATGATATCCTCCACCATTGACTCAGCCAATGGTGGCACCAAGGTCAGAGCGTTCTATAAAGAGTGAAACGCTTCTTGTTTGCTACCCCCCAACTCTACTAAGTAGTTTTTTCAGTGAGATTAGAGGTAGGCAAGGACACTCGAGCGCATTCCTTAGTGATCAACAGTAGCAGTTAGAGAAGCCAAAGAATAATTGGACATCCTGACAGTTTGTTGATGTTGGCCATTGGTGTTTGCCTCCACTTTCCTCGGGTCCATGGTTATCCATCCACCGCTCATGATGTAGCCCAAAAACAACGACCAATGCCACAATTTGAGAGTTTTCCGTAAAACTTCTCTTTTTATGAAATCTCAAGAAATTTCTTTGCAGCATCCATTGTGCTCCTCCAAGGTTCGGATGTATGCAAGGATTTCATCAAGATATACGACAATGAAGTAGTCCATGTGCAACCAAAAAATGTTTTCCATGGCAGCCATGGATGTTGCAAAATTGTTTGTGAGTTCGAACGGTGTGACCGTGCCAAGCTCCGACCTGACGTAAAAGTCTGACCTTGTATGCTACCTTTCCGGCGAGCTTTCGAGGGGTGACGTTTTTCTGCAACAAGAGAACCCATGAATTATCTTCAAATCATGTGAACTCCGGCAGACGACCATAAAAAATGCAGAAAGAAACATGGCATTCACAGTCAAAGTCAGCCGCCAAAAAACAGTAAACAAGCAGTTGCAAAGTTTAGAAAACGTGGACGGCCAGAGTCGCCCGGGCGTCAAAATGACCGCCCAGCCGTTCAGATCGCTTTTAACTTCAAACAGCGCAACCAGGTTTGAGCTTCCGATGGGTCAGGAAGGAAATACACCCAAACCTTTTGATATCCCATCACCTCGCATGAGTAAAGAGCTGGAAACAGGACGATCTGGCCGATTCATCCATACAACTTTGTTTTTTTTAACAATAACATTGTGATAACTCTGGCTTGCTTTAAGGAGGTGAGGGAAAAAGTAAAACTCTTTGAAGAAATATTCAGATTCATGAGCTACTTTCATGTTATCATGGGAGGGTGCACGAGCTGTGAATTCCTTCATGGAGTCCTACGCACTAACTAGAGCTCTGCTGTAGCTTTTGAAGAAAAAACTCACTTTAAAGAGACAAGTGGATGTGTATCCCACATGTATGACAGATAATGCAAGAAAAGCGAAAATAGGGCCAACCAATATGAAGATAACTTGACTAGCGTAATCCAATAAACACACCTTGAGTTGTGGTCTATGAAAAGATAAGTTCACTACTCTTCCTTCATTGCATCCAAAGAATGCAACGTGCTCACACAACAATGTTGTTACAGATCAAAGATGTGACATTTGTTGAAATATAAATCAAGGATACTTGCACAAATGCACATGATTTGTGAATCATTCAAATGCATGGTGAGAAGAGAAGCCATTTCTAAACACTCTCATGTTTTCCTCCCCCTATCCTCTCTCTCTCTCTCTCTCTCTCTCTCTCTCTTCTTATCCTCTCTCTCTCTCTCTCTCTCTCTCTCTCTCTTNAAATCAAGGATACTTGCACAAATGCACATGATTTGTGAATCATTCAAATGCATGGTGAGAAGAGAAGCCATTTCTAAACACTCTCATGTTTTCCTCCCCCTATCCTCTCTCTCTCTCTCTCTCTCTCTCTCTCTCTCTCTCTCCCTCTCTCTCTTCTCATTTTGTGTAAATGAAATCACTCGTTATACTTCTCATGTCCTAACATCATCCGTCGTGTTTTTCTGCAAACTATGCAACCATGTGCATGCATTGCGTGCAACGTTGATGCCTTGTTCAAGCTGATTCTGACTACACAATTGTGTTTACAACATGCCTATTTTGGTAAGTGGACGACGTCAGAGTGTGGGACTGTCGGTCCTCTGGCAGGGTTCACCAAGAAAACCCCATTGATTAGAAAATAGTTAGTTTTCAGCTACAATTTTGTCGCTAAGTCTTGAGTGCAAGTTTTCCCTCTCACAGCTAAAGAGCAAGCGATGCTTTGACGCTAAGTCTGGACGCAACAGGCCACGCACTTCGGCACAAGTGCATGAGACAGTAGAAAATGGTCTTGTCCAGACTAGTGCAACATTGTTTCCTTATGTCGGTCATCGGTCATGCCACATCGGATATCGGTCATCCCACAAGTACCTTCAAAACATCACATGAATTCTTTAGTTATTTGGTTTGGATGCTAAAACCATGGATGTCACACACCAGCGGTGCAAAGCCATGGGAAGAATCCCAATGAGGACACGCCATGGTTGTAGAAGATACTACCATTCCTTTCTCAAGTGTTCGATAGAAACGAATGAGTACCAGAGGTTACCTAGTCAAAGCCAGTGAGCACAATTCGAACTATGCAAGAGGCACGTCAACCTCACACCGCCACCCCGGGATCGAGGCCAACCTCTTTGCACATAGCTGAGCAGCTGCTCATCATGACGTAGAAGTAGTCTGGTCAAGCAGCCACCTAAGGATCCACACCCGACTTGTTGAAACAGTTTTTTCCACAAGTACACACACAAACTTGGAGATGGCCATGGCATTCTAAAGTGTCTAGGGGCAAGAGCTCCCATGAGCAAGAGTCCTTAGAAATAGCATATGAGGTGGCTGAGAGCCATTGCTTGAGCAACGGTTGCTACTCGTAGGGTGTGAGGGGTCTCTCATGTTTTTCTCCCATTATTCATTTAATCTTCTTTGGAAAGAGAGCATGTGCAGGAAGATACCGTGTTATCGGTTAAATTCACACCACTTTTCACCAAGATGTTCATTTTCATACTAAGTCGACCTCTCGGGAACAAGTTATGTGCCGTTTTGGTCAACCTACGGTTAAATTTTACCAGACCCTGGTCAAATCCGCGCAGTGGCACTTCGTTGCACTCGAGCGTTCGGTCAAAGAAATTTGCTTACTTGAACTCAAGCAAGGAAATCCACAGTCCACAGCGCTTGGGCACCATCTACATATCAATGCCGTCTGCGCACGAGTGCGAACGCTCGTTGACCTCGGCCTTCGCTTAATTGCCGAGCCAACACTACACGGAATGAAGTTGAGCAATGTTTGGGAGATTTTTTCATGTGCACTATAGTGCGCACTCAAAAACCCAAGTAATGTGTGACCGCCATGGACCAACACATGAGGAGTATTCCACCGTGATGAAACTTCATCAGAACAGTTTATGTTACAAATTTATGTGGCCATATGGCAAGAGGACATTACACGTGTGATAGGTCACGATGTGATCACAAACACTAACACACTGGAACAGGACAAAACATGTCACTGGTGACATCTCCCATCGATGGACCCATTGACGTTTTAGTCCACCCCTGGATGCAAGAAAGCTACTGTCTTCCAAGCACCTTTCGATTGACTCAATCGCCTCAGCACATCTGTCCATTGACCATGCACAACTGGCACTTGTAGGAAGCATGCGATGAAACTAAGGGAAAAACCTCACCATGTTTGCAGAACGCATGATATCACACCATCATCAATGTTGGGACGGTGCATGCGCAATGAAAACGCGGCTCCTCGGACAAGTTTGCCATGTACTTCAAGTGACAAGACGTCTTATGGAGTGGTGTGGTATGCCCCATCCAACATCCCCTCTCTCCCCTCCACGTTGTAGCCCCCCACCACGATCGAGCTTGCCACCTACCTGGTCGAAATGGCTTAATCCTGTTGTCCCCCTCCAACTCTTCCCTCATATGCAATGTTCACGCTACCATGCCTTTGGGGAAAAGGCAAACTTGGCTTTTCTTGTGTGCATGTGCACACAAAGAAGACGTTGGAAAATTGAGCAGTCCACACACCGACCATCAAGTCAACGTCCCCAAGGGGTTGACATGCACAGCCCGATGGCAAGTGAAGTCGAGCGAGCGGGTATTGTGCTGTCCTACAGCCGTCCACACACACGCTGCTGCTCAACCCCAGTTTCTGCCTGAGCAAAAAAAACGGCGGCTCTTTTGTGCAGGCGTTGCCACTACAACATGACGATCTTCGGCCGCTGCAGCTGCTGCTGCTGTGACGGAAACAAGCCCGGCAGCGGAGAGGGCAGGAGGGAGGGCAGGGGGCTGAGCGTGTTCGAGCCTATGCCTGCGGCTGCCATCGCTGCTCCTCCTGTCGCTGCCGGTGTCGGCGCTGCCGCTGCTGCTGCTGCGCTCATGTGCATCTCCAGGCACAGAGCACAGAGGTCGCGGTGCGCCGCCACACAGGCAAACGCAGCCTGCATGTGGTGGCAGCAGCAGCAGTTAGGGAGTGCAACAGGAGGGCAACAGGAGGGCAACAGGAGGGCAACAGGAGGGCAACAGGAGGGCAACAGGAAGAAAAGCCGAGGCACAACAAGTCAGCAGACACCGCCACGAGTCAGAAATAGAGGCAGTTAGCTCAGTTGGAAAGAGCATGACGTTGACAGGAGCATGATGAGTACGACAAGGCTAGAGAAAGACCCGAGAAGATCAGGTGAATGGCAGCATGCCGCGGCACCCATGGCAGGGGGCAACGACAACAGACTGCGAAGGTGTACTACGCAGGAGGAGGACCACAGGTGTCTCTCGGAAGGACACCACCAACCCCGCAAGGTTCTGCGAACGACAGCAAGGTTCTGACTAGAGCCAGAACCTTGCCGTTGCCTCTCTCTCTGTCCACACATCTGTCGTGCCACTGCACAACCACAGGAGACTGGTCTGTTGGAAAACAAAGCACAAGGAGAACTTGCCCGGGGAGTAGGCAGGGATGAAGGCAAACACAACTCACCAGGCCTGTCTGCTCGTCTTCGTCTGTGGCGGCAATGTGCTCCGCCCAACCCCTCACCCACACCAGACCTGCTCCTAAGCTCCCCCGCTGCTGCGACTCCACTGTGGGTGGGGACAGCAGGGTGGGTGCTGCTGGCGAAAATAGGGGTGGTGCAGAAGCTGCAGCTGTGGCAGCGGATGTGGCAGCTTCCTCCTCAAAGGCAACGGCTGCCGCAGCAGGCGGAACGCATCGCAGGGTCGCGTGCGCTGCCACGAGCGCACAACGGCGCACAAATGGCTCGGGATGGTTTGCCACACTCCTGCACATCCATGAGTGAGTGTGTGAGTGTGTATGTGTGTGTGTGTGTGTGTGTGTGTGTGTGTGTG
>SZWC01001701.1:209585-233133 GCA_023375785.1 Penium margaritaceum | reverse complement strand
CCACGTCCTCCCTCCGTACGTCCCTCCCTCCCCCCCTCCCTCACACGCCCACAGCCACACCCACGCCAAAGCCCACGCCCACGCCCACGCCCACGCCCACGCCCACACCCACGTCCACACTCACGCCCATGCCCATGTCCACACCCACATCCACGGCAACCTCCGTGGCCACGTGCTCACCCACGCCCACGCCCCGCTGCTATTACCGCTGCTGTTCCTGCTGCTTCTTCTGCCGCCACTACAGCTGCTGTTGTTGATTATTCTTCCAATTCCGTCGCTCGTCCCGCTGCTTCTACCGTTGAAACTGCTCCTTCATTCTGTCACTGCTCCTGCTGCTGCTACCAACAGAGCTGGAAATGACGGAAGCAATGGCGCTGTGAAGCAGTGACGACGATGGTGGCGACGAGATGCTTGTGACGGCGGTGGTGGCGGCCGCACCGTGACTAGCAGTGCAAGCCCTCCTGATAAGGAAAGGACCAAAAAAAATGCAACCCACACAATAGGGATAAGGTGAGGGAGGGATCTGCGAGCAGAAGGATTTGAGCTGAAAATTGCCATTTAACGTTTCTTTTTGCCCCTGGTCGCAATAGATGCCATTGAATGTTAACATCCCTTTTGATAGTGACATACCATACTGTCACCCATATTCGTCCCTTTTTTCATTTGCTTCTTAGTGCCATCTATACTATCCTATGTTTGGTTGTTTTTGGAATTTTTGGACGGGGTATTTGTTTGGAAACGTTCCTCTTTCCGGTAGGAAAATCATGCTTCACGTGTTTTGACATGTAATTCTGGTGTGGAAGAGTTTTTTTTATGTGACACATGGACGAACTAAAAACATTAATTTGCACGAATATGAGTGACAGTAAGGTACACCTTATAACAGATTTGGAAATTCAGAGTTACAAGGCATCGGAGCTCAGGTACGGAAAACATCTTCTGAAGAAAAATGGAATAAAAAAATGAACATAGTTGGAAGATAACGGGTGACGCAATAACCTCATTTAATATGAATAGCTACATTTACATTAAACACACAAGGATATGAACATGAACATAGATTTCAATGTTTATTTGAGCATGGATATGGATAAAAATTCAGAGATACATATCAAAGATTATTAAGATATTAACTTGGATAAGAGAAAAAAAATAGGTATAGATATAGACGTAGATGTAGGTGTGCAATTAGATTTACATGTTGATGTAGATGTAGATGCAGATGAAGATGAACATGTAGGTGTAGATGTAGGTGCAGATGTAGGTGCACATATAGATGGAAATGTAGATGTAGTTTAGGACATAGATATAAATGTGGATGTAGATGTAGACGTATATGTTTATGTATATGTAAGTTATAATGTAGATGTAGATGTAAACTTTAGTTTTTATGTGACCTTATATATCAACGTACATTTCAATGTAAATGATTTGTGGTTTTACTTTAAGTATCCACGAGTGTGAGGAAATCTCTAGTGGTTGAGAAACTTCCAAACTTACAAGGTATCCATGCAAGAGGAGGGTTGTCCTCCCTATATCCATTAGTCAAATAACAAAACAATGATATCGAGAGAACTAATTATTCAAAAATCTTCTCAAAAAACATATTCAAATTCAACTGACTTCATATTAAACAAGGAAAACAACATCTAGTATACCCTAGTGCCACACAAATTCGTGGTTTAAAATAATTAATGGGTTGCACACTTGATTCGTGGTTTTTTTTGTTTTTGGGTTCCCACACAAAAACAACTGAATTAGGCAAACCAGTGCACTTGATTTCGTTGTCACTTTGGTATTTTTGCAGGCCTGGTGCAGGTCTTGCTTCGGTTTTTTGCGGACTTTGGTCGTTTGAACAAGCAAGTCGCACGACCAACATTTGTGCATGAACGTTGGGTGTAGGACCCATAAAGACACGTCACGCCACTTCGCAGAGAAATCATGGAACACGTTGTTTTGAGCTCCGAAAACAACAGTTAACACTATTACATGACCTACCCTAACAGAATGCTGAGGTGAACCCGGAAACAAATTGTTAAATTGCACACAGATTAGCACAAACTTTTAACAACGTGCACACAAACAATTGAATTTGAACAAAAGAATAAGTATTTACATACGAATTCATCTGGCACTAGGGTAATATTATGGAGATTTTTTACAACTTCACTAAAACCTCATTTGCTAGCCACATATCTTCAAAGCATTCTTGAAATTCAAATTTCTTGTGAAAACATCAATGGTCCTAGTAGGGTACTATGTAACCCGATGCAAGCTCTACGTGCAACACCATCCTCTTGTTATTTTTCCTTTTTTTGGTGGCTTAGATAGCCTTAGAGGTGAGGGACCCTATGCTACACCCTTGAGAACCCGGGGTTCTCTCTGGCGGAAGCTTTCAGTCAAAAGAATGTGCATCATGTGATGAATCACACCAGTTAAGCTACCCATGGGTGATGTTGGAGTCCCACCCAAAAACCCTCACCCCTAAGAGTACCTTTACCACAGGTCGTAACCCTGCGATTGGGGGATCAGGCTCAGCTTTTACACCAATGTCTGATGTACTCGTCCCCCCAGAGTGTTAGGGTAGTTACACCAGATAGCTGTTAGTTTAGGGTGCAGGACAAGATGAGGGGGTGATACTTTGTTGTCAATTTTGCAGATTTTTTATAGTGTTGTGAGTTGTGTGATCATTTTGGTTGCTTTTTTGTTTTTGGTTTGCGTGATTAAGCCATGAAGATGAAGATTGAGTGATTTTTCAAAGCTTTGTAGGATGTCCCTGCATAATAATGCAGTTGGGTTGCGTAATGGGTTTTTGTTGCCTAGGGAGATGTCACAGCGTAAGGTCCAAATTTCTTGAAAGAAAGTGGCTTGTAGAAGTTGCCACCAAGGGAAAAGCAGGGAAGAATGATGAAATAGAAGTTTAGTGGTTACTTGTGAGTTGCAAAAGATATGGGAGCTCTTTTTGAGTTTCTCAGATAGGTGAGTTAACTTTTGGCACTCATGGAAGGCATGTGAGATGGTTTCTTCATGAAGGTTGCAAGAAACACAGATGTTTTTGAAAGGTGCTGGAAGGAAGCAACTTAAATGCTGAACTTCTATGATGGCGTGCGCAACTTATGTGGTTCACAGGGATGAGGATTCGGGGGAGTGACCGCATGTCCACAGAATTTGATAACGGGGGTGTGACCATACATCCTCAGAATTCCCAATAGATCTGATTTATCCAGTAACCAGTCTTTGACTACGCCAAATCGAACACTTTTGCACTTTAAAGCTGAAACACCCACAGGTCGAAGAAAAACAATGAGGTATCCAGAAAAAAATCATGCAAACACCATGTCAACGCTACATGAAATGCAGTGTCGGAGTACGGACGACATTATTTTAGTCAAACAGTCACAAAACCCTCTTTGGAGGGGTTTGTGACTGTTTGAAGGAGGGGTTTGCGTGGGGTTGGGGAGGGGAGTCCAAGACACCCCAATGAGTTGAAAGGGAACATGCTTGGCCCCGCTACCCGTGCAAAAAAATAAACCCGTGTAATTCGGGGTAGGGTTTAGGCCCAGTTTTCATATTAAGCATGGGGGGTTTGCGTGTGGAAACAGGTGTTTTTGCGCAGTCGCGATCGGTCCGGAGAAGCACATGGGGGGGAGGGGGAGGTGGGGTGGGGGGGGGGGGGGGGGGGGTGGTTCACCGCTCAATCGCAATCTTGCCAGAGAGCAAGAGTGGCGATCGAACGACAATCTCATGGCCATCTTTGCCATGCTCGAGCAGCAACACATGTTGCTGATCAAGCATGACAAGCGAGCTGGATACCAAGTGCTTGTGTTTTGAAGTATTGGATATGGCATGGTCAACCCTGCAGGCGCATGGATATCCTGGCTATTTTGCCCATTTGATAACCAAAGCTATATATGTTACGCCCCTAATGTACACAAGTCCCTGGAACTTGGGATGAATTGACATAGGGGCCTGGATTTATCATACGCGGGTGTGACCATATAGCTATCGAATTCTCTATAGATCCGCCATATCCACAGACCACTATTTAATGACCCCATATCCAGAGGTCGAGAGATTTATGTATGCCATACCATATGCTCGCAGAATTAGAATTCCATGTCCACGTAACGCACTATAAGAACACAATGTCCACAAGTTCTTTGTTAAAATAACCATATGTCCATTCCGGGCTACACGCTAGAAAGCAATTTTTGTGAACCAAACCATCCATGATCGGCCATTCTCCAGTGCGGTCCCAAGAAATGGCACTTTCCCCTGACAAGTACAGGACAAGTGTCTAGGCGAATTCCTGTGCAAACGGACAAAGCGGAGTACGTGGACGTCATGGATGTTTGAAATTGTAGCAGCGAGTAGTAGTAAGCGCGCCCATTTTGGAAGGGGGGTTTGCACTCCACGTGGATGGGAGGTCTAGGAACCGGTCGATGAGTAGATTTGACAGGTTCTAATTGAACCCACTTGACCATGCCGCAAAACGTCGCTCTGACGCTGACATCCTTTGTCAGCGTCACCAGTGCACTGCGGTGTGAAAGGTCACAAACTTGTATGACATGACTCTTTGAATCAGGACCCTAGATTCCAGCAACTTATTTAAGGTTCGTGGTAATTCGCTTCAGTTGCGTACAGAATCCTTCCCCATTGGTATGTCACAATGCTTCAATGTCTTGGGGATGGCACCCTACCCCTACCAGGGTACCTACACACAATGGATGGTCTGTGGACGTCCTATGGCCTGAACCGAGTGAAGTAAGGTGACAGTGGAGGCTCATCAAGCAGGAGTGGGACCTGAGACATGCACCCTTCAATCATATCTTGATTAATGGTGAAGCCCTAGCCCCAGAAGTGATATGTTGGGTGACTGGACACTGGATGCCTTCACTCCATCCCAAAGATTGTGCGAACATTTGGGAGTCCTTGAAGTCTATGGACCCATTAGTGGACGAAGTCATAACTCGTCTTGCAAGGTTGTGAGACCAATGGATTGTTCAACATGGTGATAAATTTTCACCGACTACTCACTGTTCCCACTCACCTGTTAAGACAACAAGCCCAGTGCAAACATTGATGTCTTAAGATTGAGATCAGTACTTCTGCAGGATGGAGGTGTACACAATGCATGCACGGGCAAAACATTATCACTCTCTTGGAAATAAGAACAAAACGTCCATGAATACTAACATGTTATGCATAGTGCAACCACCGTTGTCTATGCTTTAAGAACAGTGTGTGTGAAGGATGGATTTGTAGAGACTGTATGAGTGGGAACATCCCTATTGATTTCAAAGGATAGTAAACCATAAATCCAAATGAAACTGAAACGACATGCACAGTGCACCCAACAATGAGTAAAGTTCTGAAACAGTACCTACAAAGGATGAACTTGTACATAAATCATGCACTAGCACATCATTATTACTTTCATGGGATAATAAACCATACGTCCATTTACAATGAGATAAAGGAAAACATTGGAAAGCACAGAACAACCACTTATAATGGAACATTCATTGTGGTCCGTACACAAACAGGCTAGGAAGTATGGTCCCACAGTCTATGTAATGTGTGCTCAGTGTGCAAAGCCTGCGGTGAAGGGACCTGGGCATCCACTGACCAGCCAACGCTGGACTGAAGGGGGCAAAGAGTAGATCCAGGACATGTTCTCACAGGCAGGACACAAGTGGCCTGTGACACAGCAGTAGTCTGGGTAGCAGTCTACAAACTCCTCATTGTCTTCTGACTCGGATGTTGACGAGGTAGACAAAGAGTCCTCAGAGTCGCTGCCGTCCATGTCATGGAAGACATCTTCCTCCTTGTGACACAGACTGTCACCTTTGGAACAGGTTCCATGATGACATGAACACATGTACATTTTGACAATGTGAACTAGCCTTGGTGCCCAGTCCTTCCATCTCATGAGGATGTATGTCACACCAGCTTTGGCTATGAAGGATGTCACACACTCCATTACACTTGCCACCGGCGGCAACAATAGGAGTCCAAAATGAACTATTGTTGAAACTCAACTTGTCTGCAAGGGAATGAACAACACAATGACAGCATCCCTTTATTGCACAACATTTAAGCACGTGAAACTTGTATTCATTTTTTTCTCTGCACACTGTGTTTGGGTCATGGAACTGGACATTTTCATGGAGATTGTTTACAATTGAGCTCCAAATGGGACAATATGCTGGATGTAAAGCTAACAGCATCTCACCAAAGAAAAACCCCAACAGGGCCACGTGCAATTTGACCCTCCCTACCCCAGCAGCTCCTCACCCTAGTGGTGTCGTAGCACTGCAAGGTCTATCCATGTGAAGACTTTTCTTCTGCTCAGTGTGCTCCCTTCTGGTCCCAATTGCGGAGGTTGATAGACCTTGGTGTTGCTGTCACTTGTGACAATGTGTACTCCCATCTGGTCCCAGTTGTGCATGACCTGCAGGGCACAGATGACATGGTTGCATGATTAATTTGCATAAAGCAACAAAAGAGGGGCTAGCACGATGTGTAAGCTGCATGGGAAACAACATGTCAAACATATATTTTGGAAGACATCTGGCTCGTCGTACCAATCTTTAACACACTCCTCCCAGCCATCCATGATGCAAGCCTACTGCTACTAATGAACACTTCGCTCCTCCCACTCACTCTGCTGCTGCGGGTGAGCGAAGTGGTCGTTATCCTCCTGCTCCTCCTCCTCCGAGTCACTCAAACTGTGCCTTTTAGGATCGTAGATCTCTTCCTGGGCAGAGTGATACCCCGATGCCTTGGGGTCGTACTCAGCGTTGGCATTGACGGATGCAGTAGTTCCTCTTACCATTGCAGTTGCTGCAAAGACATCAGAGGTTACAGCAGCAACTCTGCTTGCACTCATACTTGTGGCCCTGCGCTGTGCCTGCCCTGCCCATTCTTGCTTGCAGCAATACCCAAGACGCTGGTGCCTGGACTGTTTTCCAAAATCAAAACAATGGTGTCTGCTGCTGTGCCCCCTGTCGGTGTCACTGCTGTGGTGGTGTGGGGGGTACCAGTGGTAGCTGTTGCAATTTCAACTACAGCTGCTGCAGCCTGTTTTTCCTTTTGGATCTTGCTTGGAGGCCACCGCCCAGCATAGGCCTCCATTGTGATGGCTTCCTCTGTGCGGTGTAGCAGGCGTCAAAGAGCGTTGGTAGCTGCCTCTGTAGCAGGAGCCACAACAGGCTTGTTCTGACACATTTTCATTATGTGTCCTTTTTGGCTGTAGCGGGGACTGATGTACTTCTTCCAACGCTGGTCCTCGCGGTCCCAGCGTGTGCTCTTGGGCCGCCTTGCACCACGTTTAGGGCCCGGCTTCTGCCACATCACCCCCTCCTTGAATTTCAGCGACGCTGGTGTATGTGTGCCTATATGCCATGCGTGTGAGTCCAACGTGGCACAGTGGCTCGGGCTGCTCTCCACGGCCGATGACGAAGGCGCAACCACGCACAGAAGGTTGGCCCCACTCCTTCCACGCCCTGCACATTCAAGTAAAGTCCAGCACATTCACCATGCGGGTCCTCTTGCTTGGCCCCGTCACGCTGCCAGAGTGCGGACCTTCCTCGACCACTTCGTAGTCGTGGGCTAAGATGCTAGTGTTGAGCAGGTGCTTCGCTGGCGTGGGCGCAGGCTTTCCTTCACATGACTTGCTCAATTGGCACCGATCTGCAAGCAAGCACTTAACCCACGTGTGTAGGGACACAAAGCAGTAGAAATGAAACAATTTCTGGCACTCGACAATGTGGGTGTTCAATTACTCCGCCGCATTCGATGTGGTGTGCCCTCCACGCCCGAAAGGACAATGCAGTCTGGCCCACTATTCCTTTGGAATGCCACCAACTCTGTCTACTCTGAGGAGGTACATTACACCTATGGAGTTCACGACACGCAGCTGTTCTTCACACCTCCGCCACTCTGCGGGTGTCAACGCATGTGCCAGGCTCCAAAACGAGTAGCCAAATTGGTTGCCAAACTTGAGCCTTATGTTCTTCCGTAAGTAGAAGCATCAGTACGTGTGATGTGCCCGGACAACTCTTTCTCCACAGCGTTCAGCAATTCTTTGTCGTGGTCAAAACTGAAAACAAGACCCTGTTTAGCCGTTGTGGGATATGCAGTCGCCAACTGCTCCAAAAACCATTTCCAATTCTCCTCATTCTACCCCTGAACCATCGCCCACGCCATCTGCACAGTGTTTTCATTGGTGTCAAAGAACTGGCTGATCAGGAGGACTTGCTTGTGACCGTGTTTTAGATGGGTGCCGTCCATTGTTGAGATCCGGCGAGCATGCTGGAAACCTAAGGCAGTGGCTCCTAGTGCCACAAACACGTGGATGAAGACGCCGTCCTTGGATGCCTTGGCTACAACGTGCGTGTAGCGGTCCACATGCTTCAGCTGCTGTACATGACATAGAAAATGTTAGAAGCATGTCAAATACAGTTTGGAGTAGAGGGGGAGAACTGCAAATACAGTTTGGAGTAGAGGGGGGAACTGCAAATATAGTTCATGTCATGACATGAACTGTCTTACCGCCTCGCAGTAGACCGGAAAGAGGCTCAACGATATGGCTTTTGGGCCGATGAGATTTTTCTGCACCTTCAACTTTACCCGGTACATCGTGTTCTTGTCCAACACTTTGCTGGTTGCTTTGCGCACCACTGTTGACAAGGTCTTCACATCGGCTGTTGGGTTCCGCTTCAGTGTTGACTCTATCTGCCGCACCACCCACTTTACATTTTTCGCAGGATCACCACGTCCTACTCCAGGGAAACACTTGTGACCATCCACAAACTCGGAGACAACGACGGCGGCTCTGTTTGAGGTGAGGTCCCAGGAAGAAGCCACGGGCAAAATTTCTCCTTGAACTGCCCACAACGTGTAGTAAACCACACCTTTTCACTGTGGTTGGTGGTGGCGTAGTCATCCACTGCTCCACATGCCTCTTCCATGTCCCAGAATGACATCCCTCTAGGAAAACTTGGCTCAGCCTTCCTGCACTATGGGGCTTGACCCAGCACCTCATTGTTAGAGGACACTGCACAACAAACAAATTGAGAAGGCCACATTCAATGGACAACACAAAAACCAAAACAGAACACAAGAAGAAGACGGGACACAATTCTTAACAGAAGCATGACTCGGGCGAGACATCCTGAGGGTGTCTCTTGCTTGCTCTGGTGAAATCAGGAGCACTTGAGCACGCTGCTCATGCTGAAAGTGCTTTTCATACACCATGTTTTGGGTGGATGTAGTTTGGGGCATGAGACCTGGCTTGTTGAGCTGTGGGCGTGACAGTCCACTCAGAAGAGAAACCCCAGGAATGTCGGATGACCTACGCATACGCGAGGCCGCCCACTGCAATTAGACAGCCACCTTGGTCAAAATGGGTACATTGTATGTAAAATTTCACATAAATAGACTATGTATCCATGCTCACCGGGCTCATGGGCATTAACATCCTCGTAGTAGCCCAGCGAGGTGGGTGTCTCAGAAACATAATGGGACATTGGACCCTGCTGTGGACAGCGGTCGACAGTAGGGTTCAATGCGAGACTCCAGGAAACCCTCAACAGGACACCCGAAGGGGACGGGCTTGCCACCGGCCGTTGACATGACGGGTGCATGGTCCACAAAATAGACATTGTGGCACGTGTTTGCGGGGTTGTCCGTACATCCACTCTACTCATGCGACACAACGACCTTGTACATCCACGCTACTCATGCGACACAACTTCAATGCATCAAAACTTGCACAAACGACACGATTGTGAATATTGGATGAAAAAAATCAGACAACATTGATAGGCTGGTGGATGCTGAAAGCGATGGCCAGGGTGTCGACAGGAGCTGCTGCTATTTTGGGTTGCAATCGCCGATGTCAAGGACGGTTTTTGTGTGAAAGCATTATGTCCAGAATGAATATTGGTAACAGGTCGAGGGAGTCCGGCGGATTTCAACATGCAGAAAGCTTGTCATCATGCAATACAATGGCCTTTCGGTGGGCCAAAATTCATGTTACACATTGAGGATAAAACTCTTGGACGGTGTCATTTCACCTTGAATAAGCAGCGTTCTTCCGACACCTGGTGTTCTCGTACAATGGACACTTGTAGTTTACGGATGTCCACAAAACTTTTCTTCAGAAAATCTTAATCACCCGATGTCCATTGCATTCAAAAATGTACTCCATACCGGTATGTCTTTGTAATCTTCTCCACACTGGACATGGCGCGGTTACCGAAGACTGGTGAGGATATGGCTTACTTGATTTTTAACGTTGTGGATATGGGGGACATGAACGTCTGCTCGTGGATATGGCAGGGTTCGCCCTTTGGGATCATGGATATCCCGGTTGTTTTATCCTTTATCAAATTTCCCAATGTGAGGACCCGCATTGCTGGATCCATCATCAAGGGAGCCCGGATTGGGGCTTCGACCAACGCGAGGGCCCGTCGGAAACCCTTGCAACTCGAGGTTGCCAGCTGTTGTACCGGCTGGTGACTCCTCTTCGTGACAAGGAATCAGCCCACTGCATTGTTTGGAAAATTGCCAAGGCAATCATCTAGTCGTCGAGCACCAACTGGAAAATGTGCATTGACAATGCAAACCAGCATGACGTTTGAATTTCAAGGTTGAACTCCAAGAAACGTTTTGTGATGACTCAGCCTTCGCTTTGATCGGTCAAAGGCTTGCAACTACACTGGACTTCTCCGGATCGAGATTCTGACAAGCAGGATCCATTTGAAGGGCCCTGTCATCACTGAGATCAAACAGCAGGGCTCCCCGGCTGATGAGATCGGCTGTTGAGGCCCTCTCGTTTGTGATGGAGCAAAACTCGCTGTCATGTGGAGCCTCTTCATCAAACGTGGCCATGAGGTCAAACTGCCTTAAAACTCGCGCGTGGGCATTTTTGTGATTACATTCATGGCCCACTGTACGGCAACCTCCAGATTTTACGCCGAGGGCACTTTTGGCCAGCTGGCCGAACCTCCAGTGTGCCGTTCCAAAAGGTTTTGACAGCTTTGACCACTTTCCACAATGGTCGCTGAAGTGTCGCAAATCATATCAATGTTGTGATATAGAGCGGTTGACTTCTTGTGTAACGGACGGGTTCTTCAGCTGTTGCTAAAAGGTCATTTTCGGAGTTCACAGAATGGTGTTCTCATTCTGCGTCAGCGGTTTACCCCCTTCGCAGAACTGAGGGGCAATCTTCATCGACGACCCAGAGCAGGGAGACTTGATTATTTCAAGGCTCCAAAGATCCATTTCCATTTTTGACTTTACCCCTGGTTCTCGGACCCAAATCATGGGTTTCTTACATTGAACTTGTGAATTTACACAAGTCTTCCGACTTAAAAACTCAATGTTCGTCATAAACAAACTTTGAGTTTATGTTTGTCGTTCTGGCGCACAATCCTTGCATGCGAGGCACGCTCTCGATTTTGTTCCAGGGTTGTCTCTTACTCTCCCCCTCACCCTTGCCCCCCTATCCCTTTTCCTCACTTGCTCGCTTGCAAGGAGTGCGAGCAAGGGCGGGGGAACGAGGCCATGAGGCCTTGCCCTCAAGGCCCTTGCGGCCCCTCAGCCGCCAATCAAGCTAAGGCCGCGATCGGCGGCTAGCGGCTGGCCGGCTGTTGGCCGGCCAGTCGCTTGGCTGGCTGCCGGCCGTCCAGCTGGTAGGCAGCCAGCTGGCCGGCGGCCAATGAACTGCTGGCCATGCGTCAGTCCTCGCTGACGCGAGGGGTGGTGCGCAACCAATTGTCGCTTCAACGAGGAGGTAGAGCCGAACCGGTCCTACTGCTGCATTCCTCCCCACTTATTATGAACCATCTCGGTTCATGATCAATAAGCAAGATTGAAAGATAGTGACTCATCAACATTGTGAAAGAAAGTAAAGGATTTCAATCACCAGCTAAACATGAACACGTGCATGGCACTTGGACCTAAGGTGCACCTTGTCGTTCAGCACCGCTAGCGGCCTCCCCCCTTTAGGTTGGAGCGTCCACCCGACAACCATGTTGGTAATGGAAACTAGGGCAACCCTGAGAGAGGTGATCAGGCTCACTAAGATCCTGCTAGGAAGGACCATAAGTTTGTGCGAGGGAGTTGCAGGTTGCAAAGACAGAAATTACGGAAGCAAATGTAGGTCTGCAGAGAACATGAATGTCTATATTGACTCTTGAGTGAGGAATTGTTTATCACAGCTTTTGAACAAGTCCTTGTATGCATCATTTGGCTAAGGGAGCACTGAGATAAAATCTGTCAAAGTTAATCCTTAAGCACACTCTCCTAGCCTAGCGGGATGAGCCCCAGTCACCTTGTCACACATGTGAATCATGTCTCACATGACCTGCACGTCCAACAATTTTGGTCTGCTCCTTCCTTAAAGTCTCTTGGAGGTCCTCCAGCCGGCTTCTCTCCTTGAAGGCCTCTCTCAGCTGTCCCGGCCAATAATCCTGCCTCCTTTTGAGCTCAAAGTGCTCAGGTCATCACTTGAACCCGACCCATGATCTCCAAACTTTGGAAATCCATATCTCACTCAAACGGACTCCGAACTGAGCTCCGTAATAAGTGTTGGAACCTGTGAAACTTCCTCTGTACATCTCTCATGCCAGATCATTTTCATCGAGCAACACATTTTTTTCACTTTCTGGCACCCTCATATCCATCATTCTCCCACTTTGCGAGAATAAAAATCACACTTGTCCTCACTGTCCCCGCAGCTTCTGAAAGCGGTACGCTGCCAGTAGCTTGGTGAGGAAGTCTGCCAACATCATTCTTGAAGGAAAGAACTTGATTTGCACCACCTGCTGTGCCACGAGTTTGCGGATGAAGTGGTACCGCAGGTTAATGTGCTTGGTGCGGGCGTGAAACTGTGTGTTCTTGGTCAGAGCAATGACACTCATGTTTTCATAGTAGATTGTAGTTGCTGTGATCTGCTGCTTTTGAAGGCTTGCCAACAGCTCATGCAGCCACATGGCTTCCTTTGCTGCTTCCCTCAGGGTGATGTACTCAGCTTCTGTATAGGAGAGGGAAACACACTCTTGTTTCTTGCTCCTCCAACTGATTGCACCTCCTCCGAGCACAAACACGAATCCACTGGCCGACCTCCTTGTCTCCAGGTCACCTCCCCAATCTGCGTCAATGTAGCTGATGAGGATGGGGTCGTTGTTGCCATTGAAGGTGAGGCAAAGGCTACTACTTCTGTCAAGGTAGCGTAGCACGCGCTTAACCGCTTCCCAATGCGGCACGCCCGGATTTGCGCAAAACTTGCCAAGCACTCCCATTGCTTGGCTGATGTCAAGGCGCATGCCGATTGCTACGTACATGAGGCTCCCAACTGTTGCTTGCTATGGCATTGCTTCCATGAGGCTGCTCTCTTGCATGCCAAGGGGAGTCTGCATCATGCTCAGCTTTGCTCCCACTTCCGGTGGTGTTGCAGCCTTGCACGCTCCTACCATGTTGAAGCGCTTGACAATGTTGCTCACGTATGTGCTCTGTGACAATTTCAAAGTCTGCTGCTGCCGGTCCCTCTTGACCTGAAGGCCAAGATAGTCATTGAGCTCTCTCGTGTATTTCATGTCAAACATGGCAGCAAGGGACTGCTTTACATCGTCCAAAAGAGACTTGGAGTCAGATGCAATGAGAAGATCATCAACAAAGCGCAAGATGATGACCTGGCTTGCCTCTTGCACGTGCCCATAGACTGCATCATGCACTTTTCTGTGCACAAAACCAAGCCTAGCCAGCTGCTCATCCATCTTGTGGTACCATGCTTGCGGTGCTTGTTTCAGGCCATAGAGGGCCTTCACAAGCTTGCCCACAAAATCCTCCTTTCCCTCCATCACATACCCCTCCAGCTGCTCCATGTACACATCCTCTTTGAGGTCACCATTCAGAAATGCACACACCACATCCATTTGGTGCACCTACCATTCCATAGGAGTAGCAAGAGCGAGGACCGCTCGGATTGATGGGAACTTTGCAACAGGTGCAAATGCCTCACTGTAATCCACACCCTCAGTCTGTGCATACCCGTTTGCAACCAGCCGTGCTTTGTACTTGAGCACCTTACCATCCGCACCACGCTTGCACGTGAAGATCCATCAACACCTGATCACCTAGCTGCCATGTGGAGCTTCCTTGAGGGTCCAGGTGCCACTCTTCATGAGCGCACCATACCCCTCGTCTGCTGCGGCACGCCAATCTTCCACCTTGGCGCTACTCATGGCTTCAGTGAATGTGGTTGGGTCATCGGTGACGGTAAGGAAGAGGATCTCAAGGTCAGACTCCGTTGGTGGTGGAGCGGTGCACAGGTTCAGCCACTCACCTTGCTGCGTCTGCTTCTTTGAAGCCTCTCAGACCGCCGTATCTGCTTCCCACTGGCCTTTGCACCTTTGTTGATGCGTGCGGACCTTTGTGGTACCTTCTATTTGTTGCTTTACTGCTCCTCCTCATCAGATTCGGCTGCTGGCTCCTTCTCCTTCTCAGCTCCCTCCACTAAGGTTGTAACCATTCCTCTGGGCTCCGTGTGTCATACTCGCAAGTCCGAGTCTTTCTCAGGACTCACGAGTCCGGATGCAAGGACTGGACTCGTCCCGGACTCGTGAGGCCTCTTTGCTTGCGGGGGAGGGGGGGGGGGGGGGGATACAAGTGAGACCGGGTCAACACCTACCAAGAGCAAAAACCGTGGAGGCACCTTACACCCTTTGGCGGCCACCTTGATGACCATATGCATCATACACAAAACTTGGCCTATCGAGGTCGCAGGCGATGCATGCCACCTCAAATTGCATGCAAAATCTCATCAATTCATCCGTCCATTTGGACTGTGGGCAGCCTTTACAAGGCTGACGGGGCTTGCCCAAGGCTTGCGAGAAGGTTCCACCACCATCGCTGAAACTCTACCTGGACACCGGACTGGGTCACTCTTGCACGCTAGCTTTCGAGCCTGCGGTTGAGCACGTCAAGTGCTCAAACCCTAACTCCGTCGAAGGCACCATGGTCGAAACGTCTCCCACCAAAAGCTCCTGTGCTGGCGGCATAGGAGCTCCATCGTCTCTAGCAGCCTTGTCTACACCTACCCATCCTGCCCCTGAAGGCCTCTCTTTGGTACTTGCGGTTGAGGGCAATGCGGATGATCCTGCCGTGAAGTAGTTCTTGGATTCGTGGTGCAAGCAGCCAAGTGTGGCTTGGACACACTTCACTCTTTGCTCCTTGGAGGGTGAGTTATCCACACGCTATGACATCTGCCCAAAGAAGACGGGGAAGAAGGGAACATTCTCCCTCAATGATGGTACGGCATCTGGCATGTGGAAACATCTGAGGCTGAGCCACAATGCCAAGTGGAAGGAACTGAAGGCTCAAGAGGGAGCTGAGAGGCTGCTCCAGCTGCCGCAACTTCTGCCATCATCAACGACACCAATTTGCAGCTGGCTAGATCTGTTGCTGGTGTTGGGGTGGCGTTCAACAGGATGTCTTTTCTGTGATGTGTTTGGAAGCATGCTGTCAACCAAAATTTCAGTTTTATCAGCATGCAGACTGTGTGGCTTAAGCGCGCTCTTTTGCACTGCAATCCCTTTGCCAATCTTCCTGTCCACGTGACCCTTGCCAAGCTGATCTGCATGAACGCTGGTGCATACCATAAGCGGCTAATGAGCATGTCCAAAACTGTTGGCACGGGATTGTCATTCACAACGGACGGATGGCAGTCCGGCGTGAATGTCTAAAACTTAGGCGTTAGCTGTCACTGGACTCAAGACTGGACCATGCAGAGTGTAGCACTGGCCTTTCCGCTTGTCACAGACTCTGCCATGGCAGGGAAGGTGTATAACTTGTTTTCAGGATGAGTGAGGGACTGGGGCTGTGAGAGAAGATGTACGCTCTGACCATTGACAATGACTCTGTTCACAAAAGCATGGTGGACAACCACCTGCTGCCACAGCATCCATCTTTCCACAAAGACGGGCACATCCGCTGCATGGGTCACTCTATGAACATCGTCGTCCAACATCTTTTGAAGTCTGAGAACCGGAAAGTGCACCTCAGTGGTGCCCGTGAAATTGCCAACTTTGTGACCAAATCTGCAATGAGAGAGGAAAGCCTGATGTCTGCAGCAGCAGAGTGTGGTGTGCAGTACCTGTCTCTTCATGCTGACACGCCCACGAGGTGGATGTCCACCTTGGACATGTGCCAAAGGGTGGTCCAACTCAAGCCAGTGCTTGACATCTGGCTCAAGTCCAAAGCACCGCAGCTGCTACCCAATGAGACCGGGTGGGAGCTGCTAGCACTGGTGGTGGCCATGCTGAAGCCGTTCAAGAGTTTCACTGACAACATCTCCGGCCAGAAGTACCCAACCATCTCATTGGTGCTTTCGTTTTTCAATCTGCTGCTTGGCAAGGTGCACATGTGGCATGTGAAGGTTGCTGAAGCCGAGAAGAAGCAGAAGAGGAAAGCATTTCTGGACACGACTGAAGGAGCAAAAGGATGGCTTCACCACCGTCAAAGACAAGGTGCAGAGACTACTCTGTTTGGTGCTCTGTTTTCTGCTACGTTTGGTTCTTTGTCTGGTATAGTGACTGCTCTGTTTGGTGCACTGTTTGGTGCTCTCACTGCTCTGTTTAGTGCTCTGTTTGCTGCTCTGTTCGGTGCTCTGGCTGCTATGCTTAGTGCTCTATTTGGTGCTGTTCCTGTGGGTGTGGATTTATTTGTGCCAGTTGGATAAGTACGTGAACAAGTGCAACGTGCGCCATGTTGTCACCACCTTTGTGCATCCACGATTCAGGCTGCGGTATCTGGAGCGCGCACACAAGCTCATGGGCATCAAGAGTGCAGCCGATCTAGAGGTGAAGTTGATGGAAGAGTTGCGGCCCTACTACATCAAGATGAAAATCAAGCAGGAGGAGGACTGGGTGGCAGGGAAAGGCAGAACACGGTTTGAGAATTTGGGACACTAGAGCAATTTGTGATTAGCGGTAAGTGTACTTCGATGACAAGTGTCGAAATGATCGACCACATATTTAAAAGTGTCGAGTTACAAATGAAACGTAGCCGGGGTCGTCGAGTTGATTGTCATGCGACGCTTGTGGAGTTGCATCGTGAGTGGTCCGATCGAGAAGCTCCGCCGAGGAATCAAGGGCCTTTGAAGATCAATGGCAAAGATGGAAGATGGAAGTGCCCAGCCACCGACGACATGCACGAATTGCAGGGCAGCTCAAGCCAGCCAACTGGCAAGTTGGCAGGAACTACATCCCGGCAGAGCAAGGTAAATTGGTCGGTGGTCCAGAATGGATGGAGGGATGGAGGGATGGTGGGATGGAGGGATGGTGGGATGGACGGATGGAGGGATGAAGGGATGGATGGATGGACGGATGGTGCTTCGTTTTGTGTCATGATTTGGTGCTTTGTTTCATTATTCCCTTCCCACATACTGACATCTTATGGTCTGTTCCTTGTTTAGTTTTTGGTGCTTTGTTTCAGGAGTCTCCGGCTACTGCTCAAGGAACCAGAAGCAGGCGCATGGAGAAGTCTGAAGAGAACTGGCAAAAGAAGGCGATGCTGGAGCTGGCGCAGGAGGACATTATGGACGAGCTTTACGAGGCACCTGAAGCAGAACCAGTGCCGGTGGCGCCAAACTCTCTGGAGTAGGAGATAGAAGACTACAAGAAGCACACGTACGGGGGTTGGAGATGCAACGTGCTGTATTTCTACAGGGACAAAGAGGCCAAGTAACCCACCCTTGCTAGGGTGGTCCTGGACCTGTTTTTGGTGCTTGCTACGAGCACCCCCTCTGAGAGGATGTTCTCACTTTGAGGGAGGGTGGTCACCAAGGTGCGGCATAGCCTGAGGAACGTCACAGTGGAGAACCTGCTCACTTTGAAGACCTGGATCAATGACCCGATCCTCCTCAACTTTCCCGTTGCACCGGATTGAACTGTTGCACCCAAGTTGCTGCAGGAGGAGAGGAAGGAGAAGCAGAGATACAAGGAAGTGAGGAAGTCTGTTGCGACAGTCAGGCAGGGATTACTGAAGATAGCCATCCTTCCAGAATCGGAAGATGAGGGAGAAGAAGTGCCAGACACAGTAGGTTTAGACACAGATGAGAACACCAATGACGATGATGATGATGTGTACGGAGATGGTGATGGGGACGTTGATGCCTCTGACGATGATGATGGCCAGGCCTCTGATGATGATGATGATGATGCTTTGGAGATAGGCTGAACTGTGAATCATTGATTGCATTGTTGTTAAACCATTGTTCTTCTGTTTCATGAATTCATTGCTTTCCCAAATAACCTACAGTGAAAATGGACGTGTCATGCTTTAGTTGCCCTGACTGTTGCTCTGTTTAGCACGCTGATTGATGCACATATTGGTGCTCTGTTTGGTGCACTGACTAGTAGTCAGTGCACCTGTTACGTAGATGCACAGATTGTTGCATAGGTTGGTGCTCTCTTTGGTACACTACCTAGTACTCATTCACTTGGGTGAAGTTGTGCAAACTGGGCAGTGAACAGTGAACAAAAATCTAGCTGACTGGGGAAGTGCCATCTGTGCTCACTACATTTGTATTCACACACTAAAAACTCGCGAGGCCGAGTCCTAGAGACTTGCGAGTCTTGGACTCGTGAGTCTTTTGAAAAGACTCCTGGAGCCAAGTCCTGCACGTTGGCTCTTTCTGCAAAACCAAGTCTGAGTCCAGAATCGCGAGTCCGGACCCGTTTACACCCTTACCCTCCACCTCCTTCTCATTGTCACCATCACCGCAATCTTCCCTACCGTCCTCTTCTGCTTCCCATTCTTCTCCCACTCTGGTAGAAGTGCGGGAACAAGTAGAACTGCAGACATAAGGCTCCAAGTTCAGCCCTTCACGTACTCGTGGAAGACCACGTCACGGCTGCGGATGATCTTGCGTGCGGTGAGATTGTAGATGCGGTACTCCATGGTGTCGTAGCCAAAAAAAGGAAGCCTTCACATACTTTGCTTCCAGCTTGGTGCGGTTGCCAGCAGGCACATGCACGAATGCGCCACACCCAAAGACTTTCAGTTGCGTCACTGTTGGCTTGAGTCCCCTCCACGCCTCCTCCGGTGTCATTAGTGGCACGGCACGCGTGGGATTCCGGTTTTTCAGGTACACGGCAGTGTTGACCGCTTCCGCCCAAAACGTTGGCGGGAGCCCCGTGTCTTGGAGTATGGTGCAAACACGCTCCATGAGCGTGCGGTCTGCGCATTCCATTTATGGTTAATCACCCCTTAAAAAAACAATCTTCATATAGTGTATACATTTCATTTATGCACTTGGAAGATTCATGGAACCTGTCAAAAGAATGCAAGCATGAGAACGGCAATAGCATGAGCAAGCAGAAGCAACGGAACTTGCATAACTTCGTCAGCACAATGACTGAAGCAGAAAGGCATGAGCGGTTCCGAAATGTTAGTCGCAGAGCTTGAGGAGGGCCGAGGTGTCATAGACACAAGGTAGACAGGAGCTGGTGAGAGAGAGGACGAGCAAAGTGAGTGATGGGTCGCCAGGTGCTTGAACGAAGAGAGATGGAGCGAAGAGCTGCAAGATGAGAATTGATGGCAAAGACGGGATGAGCGAGGTGCGAGCAGAGCAAAGACACTGCGGCAAAGCCGCGGAACCAAAGGGGACAGGATGCGAAGAACTGTTCTGGTTAGCTCGAGGGAAGGAACATCCTTGGTGTAAAAGGACAGAACAGGACAAATGAGCAAGACAATGGCTTCTTTCCGCTAGCCGGACGTGGGTGACAGGTGTCACTTTATTAGGGGATTACTCGGTCAAGGGTCCGTTGATCGGTCGGTGACCGTTAACAGCTTCTTGGAATCATCACCGAAGTGGTTCTTTCCCGGAGCTGAACCGTTAGTGAGAGTGCTTGGAATATTTACGTGAGAGGAGTCGGTGTAGTCATCTTCTGAATTCTGACACCCCCCGTAAAGATGACCACGCTGTATGGTTACCAAGGGGATCCCGGTGGTGTTGGTGTCCTTGAAACTGGTGGGAGAGGTAGCAAGGCCAGTCGAGGTTGAGGGGGCGATCAAGGCACTTGGTCATTTGGCAGTCTGCGAGGTCTGTTGGTGCGCAAGTGATAAAGATGTGGCAACAGCCCTTGAGAAAAGCGATGTGCAATGGATGAGAACACATCATGAAGAATCTCTATTCGAGGGTCATGCAGTTGGAGAATGTCGTGAAAGGCTGTGTCAGTGGTAAGATACAAGAGTCTGTGGATGATCCCTTTGAACCATATGTCCCAGTAGTGTTGCAGGCTGGCGATGGTGGGGAAGTCTGTTTGGACGTGGCCCCTGAAGGGACAAAAGTGTACACAGTCATCAAAACCGGCCTTGTCCCTGGAAGAGGTTGCTGAGTTTGTGTTGGAAGTGTCCGAGCCAGTCTTCATGATTGTGTTGACCTTGTGCATTGAAGTAGAGCATGGGGATCTTGGAAAGCTCCAGTCTCCAAGGATTTACTTGTGGCATCGTGCGTTGTGATTGAGGAAGTTGTGCATCACGGAAAAGGATGGAGTCGGGAGCACCGCAAGGAGTCTTCCGTCGGAGTGAGTACATTCTACTGAGTAGTAGGGCCCAACGAGGAAGAGGGCAAATGATGGCGAAGGAATGAATGCTGATGGAGAGAGCGCAGGGGTGTAACCTTGCACGCAGCGGAAGGTTTGGTGTGGGCGCACAGGTCGTCGCGGAACAGGCAATGCGACCGGTTGGATCCTTGTGCCAAGCTGATGAAAGCGGATGACAGCGGAAGCACAACAGATAACAAAGTGCATGCAGGGGTGAATCCTTGTGCGCTGTGAAATGGAGGGATAGAATGCAGCAAGGGGAAGGCTGGAGACAATGCGCCGTGAGAAATCTATTGCCGGCATGGGTGCATGCTGCTGGGAAATGGGCAGCTAGCTCGTGCAAGTCCTTGTGCTGGCTGCAGATGTTGATGATGAAGGCGGAAGCTGCAGAGGAAGGCGTGGGCACAAAGGTGAAACCACGTGCGTTGCGGAAGTTTCGGCGTAGGTGCAGGTAGTCGGGGAAAGGGCGATGCAACTGGGCAGATCCTTGCGCCGAGCGGAGAGCGATGCGGAAAGAGGAGGAACAATTGATGATTGAGTGGGCGCAGGGGCGGAACCACATGCGCTGCGGAGAAATGCTGATGAGGATGAAGCTGAGGCTGATGTGAAGGCAATTTGGATGAGGAAGAGGAACCTGGGATGAGGCTGATGCAAGGATGGACTGAAGGAAATAATGAGTGGAAGATGAGGAGAGTGTGTAGAGACAGATGATGAAGAGGAGGATAATGGCGCAATGAGAGTGATGTAGAAGCGATTGCAGGAGGAGGATGCTCGAGCAGCAAAGAAGGCGGATGAAAGAGTGATGAGGGAAGCGGCAGTGGGCGTGGGCAAGGCAACCAGTTCCACAGTTGTCAAGAGAGTGACGGATTGTTCCCCAGTTGGCCCGAGACCGACGGGCAGGAAGACTGGTGGTGTCCGATATCTTGACAGCAGGAGGAAGTCAGCTACAGCAGGGCAAGTCGTGAGATGGGCAGTGATGCCGGTCCGTGGAAGTCAGGAGAGTGACGGCTTGTTCCCCAGTTGGCCCGAGACCGACGGGCAGGAAGACTGGTGGTGTCCGATATCTTGATGGCGGAAGGCAAGCTGCTTTTTCTGACGATGAGCAGAGGCGATGCGAGAAGACGGCTCGAGGCGATCAATGCGAGAGAGCTGAGGTAGGCAATGCGAATGAAGCAAATGATGCTGAGGAACAGGATGAGGAAGGCAGAAGCGTTTGCAGAAGCTGAGATGATGGGAAGTGGCAGGTGGCGAGTGGCAGGAAGCTTCCAGGAAGATGATGGTAGATGGCGGCTAGAGAGCTGCTTGCAGCTGTTGCTGACGACGAGTCACCAATTGTTGGCCACGGGAGCAAGATGGGGCACAGGGCCTTCTCAACATGACGAGACGTTTCTTCAGTGCGAGGAGCACTTCAAGCGATGTTGCTAATGTCAGCTGCTGGCGGAAAGATGCAAAGTGGCAGTAGCGGCGGCAGAGAAATGCAGATCAGACAGATAAGGCGATGGCGGCAGCAGAGCAATGACTGGGTCACGGGGCACCAGGTGATGTTGCCTGATGCTCTGATACCATGTCAGAAGGATGCAAGCATGAGAACGGCAATAGCAGAAGCAAGCAGAAGCAACGGAACTTGCATAACTGTGTCAGCACAATGACTGAAGCAGAAAGGCATGAGCGGTTCCAAAACGTTAGTCGCAGAGCTTGAGGAGGGCCGAGTTGCCACAGACACAAGGTAGACAGGAGCTGGTGAGAGAGAGGAAGAGCAAAGTGAGTGATGGGTTGACAGGTGCTTGAGCGAAGAGTGACGGAGCAAAGAGCTGCAAGATAAGAATGGTTGGCAAAGACAGGATGAGCGAGGTGCAAGCAGAGCAAAGACACGGCCGCAAAGCCGTAGAACCAAAGGGAATAGGATGCGAAGAACTGTTCTGGTTAACTCAAGGGAATGAACATCCTCGGTATAAAAGGACAGAACAGGACAAATGAGTGAGACAGCGGCTTCTTTCCGCTAGCCGGATGCGGGTGACAGGTGGCACTTTATTAGGGGATTACTCGGTCAAGGGTCCGTTGATCGGTCGGTGACTGTTAACGGCTTCTTGGAATTATCACCAAGGTGGTTCTTTCCCGGAGCTGAACCGTTATTGAGAGTGTTTGGAATATTCACGTGAGAGGAGTTGATGAGGTCATCTTCTGACTTCTGACAGAACCTTTGTGGAAGTTACATCACAATCACATTTTCAGTGATTGTGCATACACAAAAGAGTGGATCTACATGCGTAAACACAGGAAAGATTGTGGAATGATACCAATTTATTTTTTTCTACTTAATGAAAACCACGGACTGGTGTTTCACAACTCAATGGGCATTTGCCTCAAACACACCTGGTTGAGTAAAAAAACTTTACATGTGATGCAACTGTCATGAATACAAACGCATGTATCTTGACTTTGAACACAATGGAACCACAATCTACTCAAATTCAAGTTACGGGGTTTTGGGATTTATTGTTTTCTTTTCCCGGGCTCCTGCTGGGCCCTACGGTAGTGGGGACCAGCATGCTCCCTTGCATTGTAGAGGGTGTTCCTGGACCCCCAAAACAAACTATTTACAAAGATACACGTTGAATGTCAAAGTCGCGACGGTTAGAAACCATCTTCACATCGCGACTGTCGACGTTCAACGACCGAGTCGACGTCATCAAACGTCTTCAAATCTTTCAAATTGTCGATTGTCAACGAAAACATGCCAGTGCCTGTAAACCGTCGATCATCAAACGTAGACAATCGCAATGTGTAGATGGACGATTACTGCCATCAACAAACTTCTGCACAACACACCGAATTTGAATACACAAGTGTGTATTGTTTTTTATCATTGCTCAAACATTGATACACTGACCAGCTACACTGTGCCAATACACTCAAGCCTTTCGGCGGGG